>CALSCQ010002110.1:0-43550 GCA_943704525.1 Pigoraptor vietnamica | reverse complement strand
TCGGCTGTCGACATCAGCTGAACGAAGGGAGGTCACGCCGAGCGACATCGACGCTGTCGTGGGCGAACGCGGCTGGAACGGATGACCTGTTGAAGGACATGCCGGCGATTCGTTCGAATTCAAAAAAAATTGGCGGTGTGTGCTGGAACTGCGTGTGGCGTGTGTGCATTCATTACTTCTGGATGTCGTGCGTGGTGCATGTAAGCGCGCATGTATTGTGGGTGAAATATACCTGGAGCGCCCGCACGCGACGGAACGGCTCGACTTGTATGGATGTTGTGGGTTCTAAATCGGTGCCGGTTGTCCAGCGACGGGCACGTGTAGCCGACTGTATCGATGTAACATGCCATTGGCTATGATAATCGTCCTCGGCCGGACGTTCACTTCCGTTTATGGCATAAAATAATGTTTGTTTGTGTTCCTCATTGCGACTCGCCCTCTCAGTCGCATTCCTTGTGAGGGCCCTTGGGACGCACGGACACGGCCTGAGTTCTCCCGCACTAGCACCCTCTCGCAATTCGCAAACGCAGTGTGTGTGTTCTCGCTGGCGGCATCGGCGAGCGTCTCTCGCACAATCATACACGGGGAATTCAGATCGGCCCTTCCACGTCGCCCTCTCCACCCGGCATTAATCCATGTGCGCTTTTTCGGCATTGAGAGCTGTGCCTTTGCCCCGAGTGAAGCCGTTTGTGTCACATGCGCTTCGATAGCAGCAAGCGCACTGGCATTGTCGTTCGAAGAGAGGGGTTGTGCCCCGGTTGTTCGGCTACGGCGGCTACGAGTCAGACTGCGCGTGTGATCGGTTCTGAGAGTGCCGGAATGACATCGCCCGGCCGGCCGCAGCCGTCCGCAGTTCAGAGCCATTGCGGCGCACTGGCATCTGTAATGATTTAGATTCGGCCGAAGTGCTCGTCACGAGAACCGACGGAACTTTTTACCTCAACTGTTGTTGACACACATTAGCGAGTCGCGACACCACGGTGGATTTTACTTGGGCGGCCACATCCATTCCACTGGCGGTGCTTTCGAGAAAAGAATGTAGAAGTACAGTAAAAAGCGAAGACCGTGCGGCCGCCGGGCCGCCGGCGCCGGGATGCCCAATATTCAGTTGGACCAAAAGCCCCGATCAGAACGGTGCTCTCGGGCCTCTGACACACACAAGAGGATGAATATTATGAAGAACCACACCAAGACATAACTGTCTTGAAAATACCCAATAAAGAAAGGCAGACTGTGCGAAAGCACAACGACGAAGAACGACGGCTACAAGGGGATCAACTTCATAGCGACGGGCAAAAATAACAGACACCATGACACGCCACGCGCGCCCTCGAATTTCGTGCTCAAACTGAAAGCCGCCTCATTCACGTTCGCAAAGCGTAGCTGATTCGCCTCTCTCAGGTCCGCGCTGCGCCGGCAAATCCGAGCCGCTGAGCCAACTTTTAAAGTTTGCACACGGGCTACTACTGAATGAGTAACATGCGAGTAACATTCGCACAAAAAAAAAAAGAAAAAAAAAAACCGATCTGTAACAACTGCTTCCCCCCACCAAATCCTCAACCCTTTTCAGCGCCGCACGCCAGAGAGAACGAGCGCAAGAGTGAACGCGCACTGCCGCAGCAGCAACCATGTCGACGGAAGTCACCCTCATGCCCCACGGTGCATCGCTCGCTGCGCTGCCGAGCGAAACGATTGTCGTCCACATTGTGCGAGAGTGGCTTGCGGGCGAGGACATTGCCGCCCTCGCCCAGTGTGCCTCTAGGCTGTGGTCGCTGCTTCGCCGAGAGCGCATCTACCGCCTCTCGCGCCACTACTCGTCGCTCTACTGCCACAGCGACGAATTTCGCGCCCTGGTCGATTCTGCGATCCCCCGCGAGCGCCTGCACGTGACGTGCGAGAACGACGAGTGCCTCACGGACCTCTCTGCGCTTGCGGGGACGCACACGGTCGTGCTCAAGGGCTGCAACGCCGTGTCGGACCTGTCGCCGCTGGCCACCACACGGTGCGTCGTCGTGTGTAACTGTGCGGGGGTGGAGGACGTCAGCCCCCTCGCGCACGTCGAGTCGCTCGAGCTCCGCGAATGCTCCGGAGTGACGGACGTCTCGGCGCTGGGCAAGGTCCGCGCGCTCAAGCTTGTGTCCTGCGAGGAGATAGAGGACTACTCGCCCCTCGGCGGCGTCTCCGATCTCACGATTCGCGGGGTTGACGTCGACGCCGCCGGACTGCTCGGCGTGAAAGTGCTGGACCTGCGCGACAGCAGGCCCACGAATCTTGCGTCGCTCGCCGGCGTCCACAAGCTGGACCTCACGCTCTGCAAAAATGTTACCGACGACGACATTGCGGAACTGGGCCGCGTCCACACGCTGTTACTGTCGCTCACGCGCCTCACCGACGTGTCTGCCCTGGGCCGCGTCCACACGCTCGTGCTGTCTGGGTGCAGCGACCTCACGGATGTCGCGGCGCTCGGCGGCGTCTACACGCTCGACCTCACGGACACGCAGGTCGCGGACGTCTCTGCGCTTGGCGGCGTGCACACGCTCAAGCTGTGCGGGTGCCCCGTTCGGGATGCCTCGGCGCTCGGCCGCGTCCACGCGCTGGACCTCGGTGAGTGCAGGTATGTTACTGACGTGAGCGCACTTGGCGGCGTCCACACGCTGGACCTCTCGCGCTGCACGGGCATCACGGACGTGTCTGCGCTCGGCGGCGTCCACACGCTCGTTCTCAACGACACGAACATTGCGGACGTCTCTGCGCTTGGCCGCGTGCATACGCTCAGCCTGCAGAGCTGCATGAAGTTGTGCGACGTCCTCGCGCTCACGGGAGTCCACACGCTCAACCTGCGCGGCTGCGAGGGCGTCTCGGAAGTGGTCACTCTCGGGACCGTGCACGCGCTCAACGTCGCCTTCACCAACGTCGCGGACGTTTCGATGCTGGGCGGCGTGTACGCACTCGACCTGACGTGCTGCGTCGGTGTGACGGACGTGGCGATGCTGTTTGGGCTGCACACGCTGTGCCTCAACAACTGCGTGTGCGTCGACGACGTGTCGTCGCTGGATAACGTGTGCGAGCTTACGCTGCCCAACGGAATGCGCGAAGGGCGCTGGTGCCACCACGTGCACGCGTAGGCACATGGGGCTGGGGACCGGTAAGACTGGCACTGTGCCGACGGTTGTTACTGGACCATTACGGCTTGTTTTTTCTTCTTCGTTGTGTAACATTGTGTTAACGTTTTGAGAAGTGAGTGAGAATGTGCGCGTGTGCAAAACGAGTGTCTGTGCTATGCGTTGCATGTAGGTAACCCGCGAAATTTCAGCCGCCATTCCGGCAATAAATGCTGTTGGTGCCCAAGAAAGTAAAAGATGCAATGGCAGTCAAGGACACGCACGCACACTCACTCACTCACCCACATACTCACACACACACATTGCACATGCACACACAGTCTCACTCCTCCCACACGACAAAGCAAACCGCACGAGGCAACGCGCTCCAACAGACCCATTATATCTATTTACATAGGGGCATCAGGGGCGATGGCCGCCATCGTTTCCGTTGGGCAGCGTCGTGCGCAGCCACGAGGTGAGCAGTTCGGGTGCAATGTCAAGCAGTCCGATGTAGTTGACGCCGTCCACTTGCTCGACGACCTGTGGGAGGGCGTGTGAGCATGCGACGGACGGTAACAGCACTCGGGCTCTCACCAAACGTCCGATTGTGCGCGCTCGTATGCACGCATCACGCATGCGTTACGCGCACGCCCTCACACCCGCAGACCCACATACACGTGCACTCACGCGCGCGCATGCAGCACACCTTATTGGAAACGTTCGACAGCTCGGCAGCGGCGATGATGGGCGCAGGGTCGAATATCTCGTGATACTTCCCATACCAAAGCCCAAACGGCTGAAGAAGAGAGAACGACGGGCTCTTAGCCCTGTCCCACACACACACACGCACGCACACACACACACACACACACACACACACGCACACACATACACACCAACAAACAAAGACACACATACACCAACAAACACGCCCATCGCATGCCACACCTTGTCGATCTTCGTGAACAGCTTCGGAATCGGCGGCACCACAAGCCCCGCGAGAATGTTGAGCGAGAGCGTCTCCGGCATGGCCTCTGGGCCCGGTCTGTCGTCCAGCGCGGCGTACGTCGACATGAAGATGGACCCCGGCCCCGACGTGCGCTGCACAATCTGCTCGAGGTTGCTCTTTCCAAACACCGTCTGCTGCAGCTCCTGCTCACAATGGCGTCCGGTCAACCCGGGAACCTTTCGTGTGTGCGCGCCCACGAGTGTGTGTGTGTGTGCGCGCGAGTGTGGCTCTATCCGTTTTTGAGTCATGCACAACAAACACGGCCACCCACCCTCACGTCCAGAGCGGCCTTGCGGCCCGTGCGACCGTGCGTGAGACGAGAGAGGAATATCCTCGCGCGTATCCACCCGTCCGAGTGCTGCAGCCACCGCGCGCGCATTTCCGCGGGCATCGCCCAGCATATCATTGGGGCAAACATGGCGTACGCGTCCGCTTGCAACCGCCGGCCCCAAATGGCGTAGTTGAGGACAGCGGTGGCGCCGAGGCCGTGCTGAATGAACCGAGAGGGTAAACATGAGCCAATTGAATGCGGCGTGTGTCCTCTCACCGTTCACACCTCCCGCACACAAACACGCATGCACGTACACCCAAGACTAGAGAGACCTTCCCCCGGCATCCCCCACCCCCCCCCCAAACACACACACACACACACACACACACACACACACGCTCGCCACCACCCCACCAGCGCCACCATCTCTCTGCTAAGCAAACTTGCACTGTCACTCGCGCTCACCTTAACGCGCGGAAACGCCTTGGTTCGCCAGAGTTCAAGCTCCACGAACGACTCCATGGAGCCCCCCGCGTCGATCAGCTGCATCTCGTCTGGCATGTCCGGCCCTTTCACGGCGGCAGCGACCACCGTAAAGCGGTCGGCGACGCCGTTGCGCGCAATGTTCTTCAGCAGCCGCGCGCGGTTACGCTCCATAGGCTCAACTGCGATGACACGATGTCCCGCGATGGCCGCAGGCATGCTGAACGTCCCCACGAACGCACCCACGTCCACGACCACGAGCGGCTTCCCGCCAAACGCTTCGAAAAGCGCGGGAAGGATCGAGTCTTCGCGCAGTTGCAATTCCTTGAGCATGCCCGCCACCCGTGCGCGACGGCCCAACCGAGCTGCGGCCTCGAGTAACAGGCGCGGAAGAAGGGGGGTGAGCCTGTCCTCGGATACCGTCCCGCCAGTGGCGAGGGGACGTGCTCGCGATTTCGTGTAATACAACTGCGTAACAGCGAACAATGCGCAAGCGAGTGCGAGACACATGAGAGTCGCAGTGAGCGCACGCCTGCGACAGCACGCCGGGAGAGAGAAGGTGCGGAGAGGCATGGCGTGTGTGAGGGGTTTGTCACCGACTGCGACGGCAGGCAGGCACTGATCCCGCCGATGGAAACCACAGTTTCAGCCTTAACCACAGCATCCCGATGATTACCCGCGCAGCGACACGTGCCAGCTGGGCCGCGCGAAGCGAAGAGTACTACACGGTAGTGCTTAGGCCGTCCCGTCGTGCATCTGAAGTGAGTGCGTGACACAACAGCACACCGGGGATGTCCGTACGTGGATTTGTCTGGACTTCAGTCTGACTGTCGACTCGTAAATCGTCAAAGACTCGTCGATACTCGTCGTAAATATCCGAGTGAAGCACTCGGCTAGGCCTGTTTAACAGCTGACGCCGAGCACGCGATCAGCTCGCAGGCAGCCGCTCGCGCTCTTTCACACAAGAATGGCCAAGGTATTCGCCAACTTTTTAAATCTCGTAAGCCAAATCTAATCTACGGGGCGCCTCAAACGCAGGATGCGTATGCATCCCCCGGCTCCCCGTGCTTCGCACCAAGATTGACGTAGCCATCCACGCCGAGAGCGACCATGGGATCCACGCCGGGAGCGACCATGGGATCCACGCCGAGAGCGACCGCGGGCTCGAGCTTCGTACCTCGCAAATTGACGTAGCCATCCACGCCAAGAGCGCCCATGGGATCCACGCCGACAGCAACCGCGGGCTCCCCGAGCTTCGTACCTTGCAGATTGACATAGCCGTCCACGCCGAGAGCGACCATGGGCACCTGGCTGGAGCGACGCTTCGGCGAACCGACCAGCACCTGGAGATAGCCGGCGTCGGCGGCGGGCGCTTCGGTAGCGCGCTTCAGGTGCGGCTGCTGGTCGTGCGCCACGCTCGGAATGAGCTTGTCCGCAATGGCCTGGAAGGTTGGGCGGTCGTCCGGCGATTCGCTCCAGCATGGCTCAACGACAGCGCGGAAGAACGCCTGCGAACAGAGCGACGGACGCTCCAGCCGCCCGCCCTGTCGCACGTGTGCGACAATCGCAGCGACGGTGATTCCAGGGTATGGGGTGTCGCCGAACGAGAAGATCTCCCTGCGCCACGCACCATCAATGAGGTGAAACTGTCAGTGAGAGCGACACGCAAATGCAACGCAATGTCTCTCAGAGGAAACATTTAGAAAACAAACAAACTGTGAAGCCGCGAGTGCTAGTGCACGCACCAAGCTGTTACGCCATACGCCCACACGTCGCTCGCTTGCGTGAAGCGCCGGTCCGCAATGGCCTCCGGGGCAATCCACTTGACCGGCAGCTTCTCACGCGCACGTCCCTTGCGATAGTAGTCCTTTCCCGTAGCAGTAACGCCCGACAGCCCGAAGTCGGCCACTTTCACGAGGTACTCACCGAAAGCATCTTGGCCGACCATGCAGTTGCGCGCGGCGAGGTCCCTGCGCCAAGGGGAGCGAAACGCACGAAGGCGCCGGTCAATGCAAGGATTTGCAGTAAACGAATGAGCCATACCGTTCCCGAGATCGGACTGTAACTTGTCCGAATCGCACAACCGACAATGCACGCATGCACGTCACAAGAAGCAAGCGATTACCTGTGCACGACACCGACGGTCGCGAGGTATGCCATTCCGAGCGCAATGTGGCGGCAAAACGACTCGAGCATTCGCAGCGACGCCGACCCCGCCACTCGGTGCGCAGCCGGGATCTCCCGCACGAACGACAGCAGGCTGCCGTAGGGAACGTACTCGAGCACAATCACCATCGGCTCCTCGCGGAGAAGGACCCCGACGAGCGACACGACGTGCGGATGCCTCATCAGTCCCCCCATGACGGTGGCCTCGGATACAAAGTCGCAGCGTGACTCGTAGGTCGCGCCGGGCTTCATCGTCTTGGCGGCGCACACGCGCGGCCGCCCGTCCGCGAGCACGACGCGAGCGCGGCACACGACGCCAAACTCGCCATCGCCCAGGCGCTCGAGCATCTCGACGGACTCGCGCGAAAGCTCCATCTCCGCCAGCGTGTCGCTCTTGGCCACGTGCTTCTCGAGGAACTCCTGGTGCGTCGCCTTGCTCTGCTGCAGGAGGACGACCGACCGCCGCCACAGGAAAAAGCCGACGGCAAGCGCGGCGACCACGACACTTGCGGACACGGCGCTTGCGACGGCGATCGCGGTCGTGCGTGAGCCACCATGGGCCGGCAAAGGGACGCACTCTGGCAGTCCATCGGCGCCAGTCACAATGACGTAACCCGCCGTGCAGTTGTTGACCGTGACATTAAACTGCATTGTCGACAGCACGGCGCGGTTTTCGGGGGTGTCGAAGGACCCGTACACGAAAGGGTTGGTCGACTCGGCGACGATCTGATGCAACCCCGTGGTGCTGGAGTAGAGGCGCACGCCGGAGAACGTTACACTCGCCGACGATCCAAAGTTCCGCTCCAAGTCGCCGCGCAACTGCGCCGCGCCACCGGAACTTTTAACCGACAGGCGAATGGAGACCTGGCGTGTGGTGCCTGACGACACGGGAACGCCGTACGCATCAAGAAGGCGCACGAAGAGCGTCGGAACAACACCGCCGCTCGTCACCTCCGGGCGCACCGACGTGTCTGCAAGCATCGCTTCCACGCTGCGCGGCGCGGAGGAACAAGTGCCGCCGGGCGACCACCCCGGCAGTTCAGACACGCCCGACACGAGCGAGGCATTGCCCACAATCCGCAGGTTTGCGAGCGTCTCAATACCGAGGATCGTCTCCGAATACACGCACGTGCCGAGGATGGCCGCGGGCGAGTCGACCGTCACCGGCGACGACAGCGTCAACAGAGAACCGCCGCCGGCAAATGCGAAACCGCCCGCACCCGACGCACTCGAAGTAGTGCCCGCGCGACAATGCGAGTAGCGGCCACCGGAGACTGCGACTTTGGCGCCACCGTCCGCGTAAAAGCAGCCGCCCTCGTCAGCCGAGCTCGAGTCGTCCACGTCACAGTCCTGGATCATGGCTTTGGACGTCGCCTGCGCCGCAAGAAAACCCCCGCGGCTGCTGTTCGAGAGGACACTGCTCACGCCGTTGGCGCGTAACGTCGCGCCGCCGTCCAGCCACGCGACGCCGCCCGCGACATCGGCATAAACGCGAGCGAACGTCAAATCGGACGCCATCATAACCGCCGATCCGGACAGGGCAAGCGCGCCGCCGTCGACGTGGGCGACAGCCGCGCTGACATCCAAATTCCTCATAAAAACCGCCGCCGTGCCTTCAGCGAGCGCAACCGCGCCCGACGACGCGACGACGTCGGTGACGACACTTGAATTAAACTGAACGGTGGCGTCGTCCGTTGCATAAATTACGCCGCCCTTTTCCGCAGATACCCCGGAGATGGCGGAGTTGGACAGCGCAAGCGAGCTCTCGTAGACGAGCGCCGCCAGTCCCCCAACCCACGCAGCGCTCGCTCCCCGGACAGTAGCCGCGTGAACATGGACGACTGCGGTGTCTGTCAAAGCAACCAGGCCGCCTCGCGCAGCGGTAACCCGAAAAGCATCCACGTGAGAGAGCGACACGGTAGAAGACTGGCCCGCGCAGAGGACACCGCCAGAGCCGGCCGCGTGCACGTTGGAAAACGTGGCGTTCGCAACACTGAGAGTGACAGCCCCAGTCACGGATATGCACGCGCCCCTCACTGCGGCAACATCGTCGACGGTCAGTCCGTCAATTCGGTACTCGCTGTCGCGATAGACTTCGAGATCGAGGAAGCCGCCGTCACGCGCCGCCCGCGCAGCCGACACGGCGATCGTGCCCAACTTGGACAGGCGCGAGTCGCTCTTCACAGACAGAACGCCGCCGCTCCCCGCTATCGCAACCGAGTCAACAGAGACAATCGCAGCCAGCTCGAATACCGAGCTTGCGTCTGCATACACGAGACCGCCGCTTTCGCCAGCGCTGGTGTGCGATGCCGTCAAGCTGTCGATGACGACGTGCGCCGAGTCCGTGACATGGACAACGCCCCCATCCTCGGCGCTGTGCGCGTTGACGACATCGGCGGATCCCAGCCGCATGTACGACTGCCCAGCGAGGGACAGAACACCCCCGGACGCACCGGCGTGCACGTTCGTCGCAGAGAGACTCACATCCATCGTCAGCCATGCGCCGCCCTCCAAGTGGACCGCCCCACCCGACCCGCCGACGCTCATCCCCTCGATCGAAATCACCCCGTAAAAATGCGCAGTCGCGCTCTCTTTGGCGAAGAGCAATCCGCCAGAGCCACTCGTATACACGCGCAACGCACGGGCATCGCGTACGGTGACCGAGCTCGCACCGCTGGCCTCAATTATGCCGCTGCCGACGAGAGAGACATCGACGAGGGTAACGTTTGCGATTAGCACGGAAGAGCTGTCCACTCCCGCCCACAGCCTTACACCGCTCAGGACGGAAATCGACACGTCGGTTAGGTTCGCAGACGCCGATCCTGTAGCCGATAGGAGTGCGCTGCCAGGCAAGCTCCCTCTCGCGTTCTCAACGATCACGTCCGACATTGCGAGGACCGCCGAGTCACGCAGAGAGACGAGTGCTTCACCGGTGATGTCGGCGTCCAGGACACGAACGGTGGCGATGTGAGCACGGCTATTGCCGTCGATCGAGAGCAATGCGCTGCTGACGTTAAGTGCGCGCAGACCAGTCGCATCCAGCGAGGCGCCGTCGCCCACGTGTATCGCGTTCGCCACGTCGTCCAGCGCAATGTTCGTCGCTGAAATGTCGACAGTGCCGAGCGCGAAAACGAGTCCGCCGGATTCCGCGCTCGTTCGCACAAAGTCACAGTCGGCAATAGTGACGGATACGGTCGGCGAGCTGGTTACAACTATGGCGTTTCCGGCTGCGTCGTGCACGACCATGGGCAGGGCAAAGAGAGCCACTGCGCCTCCGACGCTGGCCCCGCGCATGTCCCTCATGTGTACACGCGACAGGCGCACATGTCCGCCCGCAGTCTCTATGTAAAATGTGCCGAGCGCAATGGCGGCGCCCGCTCTTGGAAAGTGGTAGAGCGCGGGTACGCCGTCGACGCCGTAGAGCAGCTGAAACGGGGACAGGATTTGCTCCGGCGCAATGACCTCGATGTCGTCGAATACGCAGTCTTCGAACGTCGTGTTGCCAACCACCGCGGGGTTCAGAAGTACGGCGCCGTACCACAGGCCGGTGATGTTCTGGAATACCGAGTTCCGCGCCGTCGTCTCGCCCGGCACAACGGCAAAGTTGGTCAGAAACAGCCCCACGCCACTGTAACCCGCAAGTAGCCCGGAGGGAGACAGCGCAGGACGCACGCCATCCACCACCACGTTCGTCATGGTGAGATTGAAGGCCTCCACGACAGCGCCGTCCGCGCCAAATGACATGCGCGACAGGCGCACACCCTCGAGCACGACACCGACAGACGGCAAGAGTACAAAACCGTACGCACTCGCCACATCACTGTTCGCGATTCTCACAGCGGACGTCCCATCGATACCCCCCGGCGATTGTCCAACGAGTCGGTTGCCGCCAGTTTGGCGGACGCGCGACATGCTCAGCAGCGTCACGTTGGCCACGACGACGAGAGCCTCCGGCGCTCCTTCCAACGGTCCCTCGGGAGTAACGTCGCCGTGTACGCCATAGTCCACCACGAGGCCGTCGAGCGTAACTGCCGCAAGGCCCGCGGTGCGCACCAAAGCACCGGCGGGTGAAATAAACGTCACGTTCGACGCACGCAGCTGCGAGCGGCCGAGAATCGCCGGCGGGGACACCGCGCACCAAAACGTAACGTTGTTACTTCCGAGCACCGCGACGACCCTCTCAATCACAAACGCCGTTCTGAAGCCGCTCGCCGCACTCGAGGCTCGCGCTTCGAAAGCGCAGACATCGACGGACGCTTGCCCCGACATCGCCAGCGATATGCCCGACACCGTCACTGTGGCCCCTTCGGCGACTGCGACCGAGCCGGAAACGGAAGCGGCGACGTCCCCATCCGCGAGGGTGAGCGTGGCATCACCCGTCGCACAAAAGAGCGAGACGACGCTTAGAGATTCGGCACGGTACGACGCCACAGTCACCGCCGCGCCCGAGGCAATCTCCCATAGGGTTGCGGCAGGCACCTGTCCGTTGTCGCTCGAAATGGGGCCAACGAAAGCCACTGAAGACGCGTTCACGCGCGACTCGCCATGCGTGCAGCAGAGCGGCTGCTGGAGTGGGAGGGAGGGCTTGAGCGTGAAATGGGAGAGCTGTGCAAAGGCCGCGTCGTTGGTGAAGAGCACCGCGCAGCCCCATTCAACGGGGTCGCCGCTGTTAGTGAGAGACGGCGGCAGTGACGTCGAAGTGACGCCAACGGCGGCGAAGATGTCCATGCGAAGCGAAGCCGTTCCCGTGACGGAGAACAGCGCGCCGAGTGAAATCGCCTTCGAAGGGTCGTCCTCGGCAACGACGGCGCTCACGGACACATTCGTCGCTGAAATGGCACCGCTATGCGCCGCACGGCCGATGCGTCCGCGAAAGTTGGTAAAGTGCACGTTGACGAGCGAGAGCGTCGTCTCGTTCGTGCCGTCCACCGTGAAGAGCGTGATCGCGTCGGATGGCGGCAGCGCACCCGTGTTGAAGCTGTTGGAGAGAGCAGGAAACGCGTCGCACCCGTCGAACACCGCATTCTCGATCGACAGTGGCCGCCGACGAGGCGTAGAGGCGCAAACGCATTGCACGCAACGGTGCGATTCCTCAAATCAACTCGAAGAAAATCTCGGTCGCAAAGTGGCGCCGTTCGCGGGGACGAATCCAACGCCCACAAGAGCGCTCCCTCTGCGGCGGCTTCGAAGTCAAGCAGGGGTCCAGCAGCGCTCGTCCAGCTCACAATGTTATCCAAAACACGAATGAGAGGGGGCGTTGCAGCCGAGTCGCTGTCGCGGCGATGGGGTGCGGCTGCGCCGTCTCCGCGAAGATGGAGACGCAAAGATTCCTCGTTTGCATTAGGCGGCGACGCGAGTGCCTTCCGTGGTTGCGTATCGGCCGCCCTTCCCACTGGCGCCTCGAATCGAGGGCTGCCGGCACTGCCATGCAGTATAGCTCGCTGAGCACCGTTTTCGCGCTCCTCACAGCAGCCCTCCTGCGCACACGCGACGACAGCGCACAGTACCGCGAACACTAAAAAGCCGAAACGGCACCGCCACTCAGCACGTCGAGGCACGGACGTTTGCGCTGATTGGCGAATTCCCACATCTGAAGGAGATGCTCCGGCGCCGCTCATATCGATCGGGTGATGCGGCAGCACGGAGGGCGCGCACCCCCTTGATTCTGCGTTGCGCACCGGCATTGAAGGCGAAGTGCGGGGAGTGCGATGACAGTGGCGGGCAATTGTCGCGTTTCTTACACATGTGTGCGACGGCGATTGTACCGGACTGCACGGTCACACAGTCCGGTCGTTGGTAACCTGAGTGGCACGCCCACCATGGGTCAGACAGTCAAACACAATTCATTTATGTTCACATATGTACGGTCACGAGGCGCAAGAGGCAGCTCCACGCTGCACTTGCACCGCAGACCGAAGTGGGTGTCATCCCACACACACGCGCGCGCACACGAAAAAAAAAGGGCAACGTAATCCCTCGTACTCTGTAACGACACTCGACAAGAGTTTCGTTCAACAGTCGACAAAGGGCACGGGCGTTCACACGGTGCGGCCGACGCGCAGAATGGCGCACGACCGCTGCATGAGATAGATGACGACAATCAGAGTGAAGACGATGAAGATACGATACGACGTCCTTCGCACGCCCTTGTCCATGACCACCGCGGGGCGCTCGAGGTAGTCGACCTCGAACTTGCACGAGAACAGATGGCCAAAGTACTCGCCGATCAACTGCGCGCACGAAAATGTCAGCCGACAACAGCATGCAGAACTCTGACTTCTCAAAAAAATATTGGCGAAAGAATAGAGGATCCATGACGACAGCGCACACCAAATAGCTGCCTTGCATGCCATCCCCCCCCCCCCCCCCCCCCCCCCCCCCCCTGTGCTCACCTGCAGCACTGCCGCGACAAAGATGCGGAGCACCGTCTCCGAGAGCGTGAAGCCGGGCAGCGGGTTCGAGTAATAGGCGCGCCCAATCATAGAGAAGGCAGCCGCAAAGAACACAGCGTAGTACGTCCCCGCCATCCGCGTATAGATGAGCACGAGCTCCATGCGGCTGCACCGCGACCGCTCCTTCGCCTCCTCCGCCTTCGCCCTCGATCGCGTGAGCGCGAGCGCGACGGCGTACGTGATCGCGGGGCTCAGCAGCCGCGAACACGACTCGACCGCAATATTGATGGCGACGAGGAGTGTGAGGTCGGCGTAGCTGCCGACGCTGCTGAGGAACATGCGCCCCAAAATCTGAAAGGCGACCTCCGCGCTCAGCGTGAACACGTGCGCGTTGTGCACCTCGGCGTTCGTGCTTAGGTAGAGGCTGAACTGCTCCACGAGGAAGATGAAGACGGGCGTCACCGACTTGTGAATCAGCAGGACGACGAGCACCTCCCACGGCGACCCGTCGCTGTGCAGGTACAGCGGCAGCACCATAAAGTCGTACGCGATGAGCACGATCGCCCCGAGCGCGATCATGATCGTCACGTTGCGCGCAAACGTGCGGTCGCCGCGCGCTTGGGCGAGGTATCGGCCGCAGACGAGTGCGATGAGGACGTACGGAAGGTAGCCGACGATGCGCACCCACGAGTTGCGGTCCGACTTGACGCAGCGATAGGCGATGGAGAACGCGAGGAAGACGAGCTCGATGAGGGCGGTGGGGAGGACGACGGGTCGCATGAATTTAAATCCGAGCATGGCCGCCAGCCAGAGGAATGGGATCATGTGCACGGGAATCTGCGTGCGTAGCGCGTCAGACGGCCCCTCTCTAATTCCCAACGTTAACAAGGCAAACGGCTGCGGTAGAGAAGGGATAACGCACGAAGGACGCGAATGCGACTCTTCACTATGGGCATAAAACCGAAATAAAAAAGGCACAACGATGGGATAAAAAAAGTGCGCAAGCCATGTCGCAATAGATTGCGGGGCGATGCGTGCGATTAACCCACCTCCGTAATGGGGATCGTGATGCCCCGGCGCAGGACAACGCTGTGAGAGCAGTCGTCCAGCACTTCGTTCATGGACGAATTGTTGATGCATGACGGAAAGCACAGCGCCATGAGCGACGCCGCGAGCGCCACCCCAATGGCAGCAGCGCCGAGACACCGTCCCGCTATGCGTAGCATCGAGAGCGTGAGGTGGCGATAGGGCATCGCGACGAGCGCGGTCGCTTCAATCTCGCGCGTAACGTCTTCCCCGCGCACCGCCGCGCGTAACAGGCGCCGGCGCCGTCGAAATTTGTACATGAGCGCGCCAAAAAGCGCGGACGCCGTCACAAAGACCGTCGGGACGGCGAGGTCCGAGAGGGGCGGGTAGTCCCCCTGCGTGTCAATCTTGAGCGCGATCATGCACGTGACCCACGGGATGAAGAACACGAAGACAAGGACGGCCATCACGCGCGAGTACTGCCGCAAGGCCACGATCAGCAGCGCATCCCACGCGGCATTGTTCATCACGGCCTCCGTCGCCGCCGGCAGGGTCGTCATGGCCATACCAATGTCCTCCGTCTCGTGCTTGTGCCCGAGTATCAAGCGCTCCACCGCCCACCCGCTGTGCCCGCTCTGCGCGCTCACTATCGACTGCCCTTCACTCACGCGCGTCCACGGCGCGCCAAGCATCGATCCCTGCCACTCGACGGCGTCGGTCACGACAGAAGCGGCAACCGGGTGCGTGCCCCGTGCACGGTTTCCCCCGGACGTTTCAAATGTCCAGTCCACTGCCTCCGTCCCCGAGCTGCGCGCCTCGCTGACGAGGCTCGGCTGGCTCACACCCCCGCGCACACACGCGGCGGGTGCAGGCGCTGGCGGCGAGTGAGGCGCAGCGAAGGCGTCGCCCGTCGCGGCGCAATCGCCGAGGGGGATCGGCTCGTCAGGAAAGAGGCCCATGTCTCCGTCCGCGTCCACGAGGACCTCGATCACCGGCAGTCCGTCGCCACCGACAAGCCTGTGCGGCACTTCGTTCGCCTTCTTGTCGTCGTCGTTCCCCGCATCGTCGCCGCCTTGTGCGGCCGCGCACTCTTCCTGAGCGCCCTCCGCGTCACCGCTTGGGCGGCCCTGGCACGCCGCCGCAGGCGCGCGCGGAGATGCCTGGCTGCCGCCCACCAGGCCCATTCGCGCAGACAGTATGCTCACGGCCTTCTCGAGCGGAGGTAATGTGAGGCCAGCAGCGTGCGAAGCAGCGTCCACGGCAGCCTCTAGGTCTGGCGCCGGCGCGAGAAAGTCGCCCGAGGGGCGCTCGTCGTCGTCGTCGTCGTCGCCGGGGTCGGAGATTGTGAGGAGGAGAATGTCGATTCGCCACACGAGCATGTGGACAATGACGAACGGCACGATGAGGAAGACGCAGAAAGTGAGGCACAGGAACACGTTCGAGGCGAGAAAGAAGAGCGTGTACGTGATCCCGACGCTCTCGCGCAGCATCTTGTCAAAGGTGCCCTCGCCCGGAGCGCCCACGCGAATCTCGTTGTTGACAAAGGGAATGGTGCTGAGAGGGTAATACACGCCGAAGAGAATGGCGACGGTGGCGCTTTGCGCCCGCAGCGTGCGGACGAGCGTTTCGCGCTGCGAGCTGCTCCGGACGAGCGGCTCGAGGATGGCGAGCATGTGGTGGATGTAGTTTCGCGTGCGGAAGAAATAATAGAGGTAAATGTACATCACCAAGAGTCCGCCGTAGCAGAGCGTCCACGCAACGTCGTCGACCAGCTCGAGCGACAGTGACGTCCGGTAGCGGTACCCAAAGAAGCAGAGCAGCCGCACGAACCGAAAGAGAATCATGAGGAACGCGAATGCCGTCAGCGCGTGTCCGACCAGCGCACCGCACACGTACTCGCTGTGGCGCAGGCCGAGAAGGGAGAGCGATATGTTCACGACCTTCAGCGGCGAGTCGAGGGCCATCTGGCGCTTGCGCGACGAATGAAACACTTTCGACACGAACGTCCCCATCTGTCCGATGAGCGATCGCCGGCGCACGTTCGGCCGCGCAAGCACAAGCGTCTCTGCAGACGTGCGCGATACTATCGAACCGTTTGGGTCGTACGATGGCGCGCGGTGGCGCCCATACGCACGAGGCGAGTGCGGCGGCGTTGAAATCGACCCCGGCAGCGCAAAGGGGTTTTCGGGTCCAACCACATACGAGGGCGAATCGACGCCCGCGTTACTCTCGGCATTGCTGCGTCGCGCATTCGGAGGAGTTCCGAGCCCCGACCCCCGCGACGTGCGCGGCTGCGCCAACGGCGGCATGTCCAGCGGTTGCGGACGGCATCCTGGCGAGCGAGGGCTCCCACCTGCCGTCTGCGTGGGCGATTTGTCACCCTTCTCGTCGCGTACAGGGCTCGATGAGGAGCGGGGTCGCAACAGCCGGCGGTGAGCGGCGGGCGAGCGGTGCGGCGGAGAGGACGGCGTCATTCCGTCGTATGTGAAGTCGGCGCCGGCGTCCTCTGCGATGGCGAACCGAGACGGGTCGCGAGGGAGAGATGTGCGCGGCTGCGGTGCCGTCGCGGGATGATACTGCGCATCGACGTTGGCCGTGCCATCCGCCGCCAACTGACCGTCCTCGGCAGCGACCTTGCCGGCATCTTCTGTAATCGCAAACGGCGACGCTTCGTGCGGGCCCGACGCGCGCCTCGGTTCGGCGGGGGCGTCCGCTCGAGACGGCGACTGCAGCGGCGGGTGCGCCGGTTGCTCTGGCGCGGCAGTGCTTTGCCTCACCACGTGCGCGTCATGCACGCCGTGCCGAATCGCAGCGGACGCCGCCGGCAGCGAACCGCGCGAGGGGCTGCTGAGCGACCACTCTGAACCACCCTGTCGCGCAGGAGCCAGGCGGGCCTGCGCTTCGGGATCCGCGATGCGCGGCACAGATCCCGGCGAGTCTCCCGCTAGCACCGCAATCGTCGCATCCGTCTCGATGAGCGAGAGGCGGCGCCGGGAGGCCTTTCGCCGAAGGTTCGCCGCAATCCCCGTCGCCGGCCGCGCCAGCCACGCGACGGGTGCACCTGGCACGTGCGCGCCGGGCAAGTGGGCGCCAGGCATGTGAGCGCCTGGAATCGCCGCATGTGTGGACGGCGCGTCGCTGGATCGGCGCGAGTCGTTCGAAGTGAGCGACCCTCGCTGTCGTGGACGCGTGCGGGGAAACTGTGGGTCGGTGACGTCCCCGGGTGAGTCCGGGTGCGCCTCGTGCAGACGCACGTCCGACATTTTTTGGGAGGGCAGTCGCCCTCAAGAGTTCGCTAGCGTGACATCTGCCGCGTTAACGCCGTCATAATGCGCAGGCGCACTGTGTGTGGCGACGGAATCGTGATGCTGCAAGTGGAGCACAGCGAGGAATGAGAAAAAGACAGGTACGTCAAAGGGCGGTTCGGGTCAATAAACGCAACAGCGCGCAGGATAGATGAGAAGGACGCCAGAGATCTCCATTCACTCGCAGACAAGCAGCCGATAAACACACACGCGCACGAACACACGCATACACACACGCGCGCGCGCACACACACACACACGCACACACACACACACACAAACGCACCGACGCACACACACACACACACACACAAACGCACCGACGCACACACACACATACATACATACAGACACACGCACACACACACAGACACATACAGACACACGCGCGCGCATATACGCAGACGATTGGGAAAACACGAGCATGAATCTTTCGTCACCTTGTCAGCTTACCCAAATCCCCGGTCGATTGCAACACCTCTCAACGAAAAGGCCCGTAGTGTGTTTGTTCGCTTGCTTGTGTATGAGACCGGGACGTACGTTTGTGTACGTGTGTGCGCGCGCGTGCGTGTGTGTGTTGTGTGTGCGTGTGTGCGTGTGTGTTGTGTTGTGTGTTGGTGTGTGCGCCGGGTGTGTGTGAATGACTGTCGAGTGGACGTTCAATGTTTGCCAACGGTGGGTGCGAAACGCCCGGTTTCTATGGATTCCCATACTGAACCCATTGCCAACCAATAGTGCTTATTTACAATTTAGAACGAACTGACTCAAACTCGATTTAGCACATGACCCCATACTGACGAATATATTTACCGATTTCCTACACTCTCGTTCTGACAGTCCACCCCGGATGCTTAACTGAGTGGGACACTTGGCTCGATAGCTCGCCATGCCCAACTCCCTCCGTTTTTTCACAAACGGCGCGGACGGTGTTTGGGAGTATGCGTCACAGGCGCAATGTTTTTTCGTGTGGGTCGTGTCATCGGAGGAAGCGCGAGCGTTCGACGAGAAGAACTCCTCAGGCTCACGGCCCGGCATCCGCGTTTCGGGTCCGGCCAGACGCACTCCCACATTCACGCAGACTGAGTTCCATCACGTGTGCGACAATCTGTCTTTTTATCTCTCGTCACGAGCCCATCCTCGATACGCGCGTGCCCTCGCCGGCCGTTCTCACGTCCACTGTTTTCTTCCGCCGGACACGGGTTCGCCCACCGTGCCGGACGGCGGTTACTCTGCTTCCGCGTGACTTACTTTCGCTTCACAATGGTTTGTTCCTACGTTGGACTGATTAGAGTTCCTTCCGCGACTGTCACTGACACGTCACTTCCTTCCGTCCGGCAACTTGTTCCTACGCCATCAACTAAAAAAAAAATAATGGAATTCCTTCCACGACCGACTGCCACGTCAGTGCGACTTGCAATTTCATTTAAGTGGCCGTCAACCTTCTTCCCTTGTGTGTAGAATTCCTTCCACCGACCATAAATGAGCTGGACGGTCGGGAAGCGATAAAGTCAATGTGATAACGGTCTGACGCTGCGTTCACGTCGCAGCCCGCTCGACATGGTTTCCGTGCTTTACTTCACGACGACGTACGCGGGAAGGAATTCACACCGCACGCCGTCGGATGCGATCGCTCTCAGCACCACCACTCACCATTATATAAGCCATGCTGCATATATTTACAATCACTCACACACTCACAACAAGCCGACGTTCACAAGTCCAGCCTCTCTACTCACGAACGGCCAGAGACACGGCCGCACACACCGCCGTCTACTCACCGACCAGAGTCGCGGCCGCACGGTCGGCCACATCAGAACACGATGCCGGGCTTGTGGGATATCCTCGCGAATGTTGCCCTCAGGGTCGCTCTCGAATTCGCGCGCGAGTTCTTCCTCAGACAACCGCACCGGCAAGTGCACATACCGGAGGCCATCGTGCAGGCGACGGGAAAGTCGAGAGAACAGATTATTCGTGAGGCGCGGAACGACATGGGCGTCGATGCCCTCCATGATTACAACATTGCGCTTGTTGGCCAATCGGGCGTTGGCAAGTCGACGCTCATCAGCGCGCTCGTCGGCGCACGTGTCGCACGCGCCAACGTCGTCGAGTGCACCGAGAGAACGAGCCGCTTCGATATCCCGGACTGTCCTTACCTCAAGGTGTGGGACCTTCCCGGCGGAGGAACACAGGCACATCCGGCCACGACTTATTTCATGGACAAGCGCATCTATGCCTTCGATGCCGTCTGCATTCTCTACAGCGACAGGCTCGACGAGGTTGCGCTGAGCGTCGCAAAGGGCTGCTTGGAGTATGGCAAGCCATTCGTTTTTCTTCGGACCAAGAGCGGAATCATGGTCGACAGCTATCGCCGCGACCACCAGATTCGCGATGAGGCCGCCGCCATTGCCGCCGCACGACGCGCAGTCCTGAGCCACTTCCACTCCACCGTGCCAGCGCCGATTCGCAACGCGCCTCACTTTTTTGTCGACGCCTACGACATGCAGGATGGTCGGCCATCGCGCTTTGACGAGGGTCCATGGCTCGATTGGGTGCGAGACGAGTGCGCGCGACGAGCAGACCCCGCGGACTTTGAAGTGTACGGCGGCGTGGCAACACAGGGAGGCGTGAGGACGCATGGCGGCACGTGGGCCATGCCAGCGCCCTTCCACTAAACTCTAAAGCGCGGCACAACATGATAGCGTTTTGCAAGGGGAAGTGAGCTTAGAGGCGCATCACACACACACACGCCGCTGTTGGAGTACAAGGGTCATTGTTTCCATTGCCACACACACGTAAGACACGCGAGTGTCCAACATAACACACAGACATGAAGATGCGCGTGCCAGTGGTTTTGTGTGAGTCAAGCCGTGTGCGAGTGGGCACGTGCCGTGTCCGGCAACACGTATTATTTGAACGCGACTCATTTTCTTTCAAAAGTACGACAATTTATTCAAATTAAGAGTCTCCAGCAATTATGTGGGTGTGCCGGGGGCTGGCGGCTGCGGGCGACTCGGCCAAGGCACATGCGCATCCTGCCGTCTTGCTTCACGCTCAATCCCAAAAACACACAGCGCCCCACAGAAGCTGCAGAGCCCACTTGTTTAGTGTGCGTGCATGGAGAGTGGCACGCTTGTGTGCGACGTTTGAGTCAGCGCGGCACATTTCTACTTGGAAATGCGATTTTGGTTGTAATCGCTTTTGGATTACGCATCGACCCCGCAAACAACAGCAAACGCCGGTGGTCCGGTCGTGTGAGTCGGCACCATGTTTCGCAAGCTGCGCTCGAATCCCCACCGTCGGCTGTCGGACGCCGGCAGCGACGAGGAGAATGGCGAGCGGCACGAGCTCAACCTCGTTGATGTGGGTTGTGGTTTTGGATGGGCGCGCTTTCATCTTTTGAGGCATTAGTGACTCCCGTATGATGTCAAAGTGTTGGGGCATGTGTGGTGTGCACGTGTGTGTATATGTGTGTCTGTATGTGTGTGTGTGTGTGTGTGTGTGTGTGTTTGTGTGTGTGTGTGTGTGTGTGTGTGTGTATGTGTGTGTGCGTGTGTGCGTCCGTGTGTGTGCGTCCGTGTGTGTGTGTGTGTGTGTATGTGTGTGCGTGTGTGCGTCCGTGTGTGTGTGCGTGTGTGTGTTGATGAGAAAATTTATTCAGCGGATGTGCACACACACTCAACGGGTTCTGTGGCAGGAGTCGATGGAGAACCTGGACCACGGCGAAGAAGACTCGTTCATCGGTGGGAGCGACACACACGGCTCGTTCCGGTGGGATGGAGACGACCGCGGACACAGCTCGGAAAGTAAGCGAGTGACCGCGGCGGAGCGCCGACGCCGGGAGAGGCAGGCACTCGACAAGAAGGTTATGGGTGAGTGCGAGTGAAGGGTGCTCTATACAGCACACCGGCTTGCGTGTGTGTGCATGTGATGCGACGGGGGATGTTGTATGCAGGCGTGGGCTTATATGACGAAAGCAGTGGCGCTGTGCGGCGGTGTCGTGCGCACCTGTTCACCCTATTTTCACTTTCGCGCGCAGAGTCCATTCCGAAGTGGAAGCGAATCGCGCTCGGCGTTGGCACCGTGTGCATTTTGCTTGGCATTTTCGTGGGCGTGTCAATCTACAACAGCCTCGACAATACGGAGCGTGGGTGTTACACTGCGTCTGCTGGTATCGGCCCTGTTCTCAGGCCGTCGTGCTCACGCTCATGGAAAGCTACACACACGCACGTACACAACACGCGCGCACACGCACACACATACACACGCGTATACACAAACACATACACACGCACACACACACACACACACATACCCTCACACATACACATACACACACAAACCACACACACGCACACACACACACACACATACACACAAACCACACACACACACGCACATACACACGCACAGACACACAGGTACACGCACACGCTCACTCGAGTCTTGACAATGACTTTCTGCCGCACTATTCTCATTTATGCTTGTCCGCAACACAGCCATTCCGCCGCCCCCACGTGACAGCGTGATCGTCTCTTCGTCAACTGTTGCGGCGGCGCTCACCTCCAAGCTCGCCGTCACATCCACCGCTGTCCCTCCACCCGTGGTATCGTCCGCGTCGCAGGCGCCTTCTCCCTTTTCCACCGCTGTTGCTTCTACAGCGACGTCCTCGTGGATCCCACCCGCGGCGACCCCTACAACCGGCGCACCGGTCACCTCAACTGCTGCGGCTGTCGCGTCGTCGCTTTCTTCGAGCGTGTCGTCCAGCGTGTTCTCGGAAGCGCCCGTCGCGTCCTCTTCAGTGTCGACCTCCGTCGTCTCATCTTCGTCGGAGGTGCCTGCCGAGCAGTCGCCCACTGCCTCGGTGACCTCGACCGCGGCGTCCGAAACAACCGTTGCGGCGTCCTCGTCTTCGACCGTTGTTCCACCGGTGGCCTCGTCTTCTGCGTCCGAAGGTGTGCACCCGTCGTCGTCTGTGCACGATGAGGGCTCTGTGACAAACGGCCCGGCGTCCTCGGCCACGACCGTTGTCCCACCGGCGGCCTCGTCTTCTACGTCCGAAGGTGTGCACCCGTCGTCGTCAGTGCCGCACGAAGAGGGCTCTGCGACTACGGCCCCTTCGTCGAGTTCGGTCGCAGATGTGCCTTCGAGCTCTGCGTCCACCTCTGCCTCGTCCACCGCTGCGCCGTCGACTTCGGTGCCCCTGAGCGGCAACGTGACGCTTCTCGGGGACGTGGTGAAGAGTGCGTCGGACCCCCGCCAGTTCCGTCTTGCGCGCCTGTCGAGCGGTATGCCCGTCCTGCTCGTGTCGGATCCGCGCACGCGATCGGCGGCAGCGGCTGTGTCGGTGAATGCGGGCTCGTTCAACGACCCCGTGGGAACGCCCGGCCTTGCGCACTTTGTGGAGCATCTTCTGTTCATGGGGACCCAGAAGTATCCCGTCACGGACGATTACGATCGGGTACGTAGTGTGTGTGTGTGCGTGTGTGCGTGCGTGCATGTGTGTGTGTGTGTGTGCGTGTGTGTGTGTGTGTGTCTGTGTGTGTGTGTGTGTGTGCGTGTGTGTGTGTGTGTGTGTACGTGTGCGTGAGTGCGTGCGCTGTTCGTGTTCGCTGACAAGTTGCATGCCTCCGCAGTTTATCGCGCAGAACGGGGGCACCATGAACGCGTACACGGAAGACGAGGCCACGACGTACTTTTTCCAGGTCAACGCCGACGCGCTTCCCGGCGCCCTTGACCGCCTCGCGCAGTTCTTCATCTCGCCCATCTCTTTCCGCGACGAGACTGTTTCGAAGGAGCGCAGTGCTGTGGCCAGCGAGCACGCCAAGAACAAAAGCAACACGCTCCGCCGCCTCTACCAGCTGTACAAGAGCCTCGCCGATCCCTCGAGTCCCTTCAGTCGGTTCGGCACGGGCGACGACGCCACTCTCTCTGCCCCCGACATTCTCGACACACTCAAGCAATTTTACGACGCAAATTACGTTCCCGAAAAGCTGTCGACCGTGGTCATTGGCCCTCAGTCGCTCGACGACCTCCAGGCTGCTGCCGTCGCTTCGTTCGCCGGCCTGAAGGATCGCCCCAAGCAGTACGTTCCGCCAAACACGTCCACGGCGGCGCCCGTCACGGGCGCTGAGGCCCCGTCTGTGGCAAGCACGCAGGGCGCGCCCACCTCAAGCGCCGTGCAGACGTCTTCGCAGGCGCCGCCCGTTGTGCCGTCTGGCGCACGCCGCGACGCGATCGGAGCGCGCGATGCGGAGGCGCTTGTCGGCGTTCCGTTTGTGTCGCTCGGTAAGGTTCTGCGGGCAGACGTCGTCGGGTCCGACACGCTGATGGTCGCGTGGCCGGTTCCGATCACGTCTGCAAACCACGATTCGCACGTGCTCGGCTACATGGAGTATTTCCTGGGGCACGAGTCTGTGGGCAGCGCGCTGTACTGGCTGCGCGACCAGCGTTTGGCGACGGCGATGTACGCCTTCAGCGAGGAGTTTGCGACGTTCTCGAACATTTACGCCGTGGTGACGCTGACGAACGATGGGCTCGCGCGTTGGAAGGAGGTGGCCGGCGTTGTTGTGCGGTACGCGCGACATGCGGTGGCGTCGCACGGCGTTCGGTTCGCGGAGTATGCGCAGGTGCGTTCGATTCCGTCGGTGTACCCTAGCTCACAGCGGCCGGGCGACGCGTGCCTTTCGCTTGCGGGGAACCTCCGCCGCACGGTCGATCCCAAGAGCGTTCTTGACGGGCCCACCTCGGTCGTTCACAGTGAGTGACGGTGTCGGAAGTGCCCGTGCGTGCGTGCGCAGTGTTCTTTGACGTGCGGTGTGTGGAGTGGTGTGCGTGTGCGTTGTTGCAGTGCCACTCATGCCCGCCGCAATTTCCCCCAGACAACGCCACGTTCGACGTGCTCGTTCAATCTATCAACGACGACGCCAGCGTGGCCATTTTCCTCGGGTCGTCTTCGTTCCCCGTCACCGATCTCCCGCTCACGGAGCAGTGGTATGGCACGCACTACGCTGTCGCTGACTTTGACGCGGAGCTCTTCGGCCACCTTGCCGGCACTGGGACGAACGACCCGGTGGTAAGCTTGCCGCTAGAAAACCCATTTGTTCTTGGGCCTCTGAAGCTCGTCGACGTCCCCGAGAATGCCACGAGCGAGCCGAAAGAGGTTGTCCACGCGCCCTTCTTGCACGGGTGGCACGCGATCGATCCTCTGTTCCGGTGAGTGTCCAGCACTGAAGATATTCTCTGAGTTGAAAAAAAGAAATACACAGCGCGCATGCGCACACGCACACGCACACGCACACACACATCCATACACACGCACACAAACACACGCCCACAAACACACATACATACACACGCTCTCTCTCTCTCGCACACACACACACACACACACACACACACACCCACACACATACATACACATAAACACCTTCCTCCTTGTCTTAATTGACGCCTCCCTTATCTGGGACCTTTCTGCAGCGAGCCCTACGCGTCCATCAACGTCTTCCTCGGCTCTTACACGGTCCCGGCGTCCGCCCGCAACCGAGCTCTCGCCGACTTTGCGGCGACACTTACGACTACGCTAACGAACTCGGACATGTACTACGCGTCGACCGTCGGCGTGAACGGCGGCGTGCGTGCACACGCGGGCGGCATTGAGATCACCGTCTCTGGATTGGACGCGGCGGCGTGTGCCAACGTCGTGCGCATGCTGGCAGGCCAACTCGCGACGGCGTGCTCTGCGACGTACGTGGGCACGCAGCCCTACGTCACGGCCAACCAGACGCTGTGGCAGGGGTACACGGACGCCACACTCGACAGCGCCTACGTTCAGGCGGTCTCATTTGCGCGGGAAATCGTGTACGGACACCACACGCCCGCGGAGCTCCTCCAGCAACTCTCGAGCGCGGGTCCCGCGGAATTCGCCTCCTTCTGCGACGGATTCAAGCAGTCGGTCCACGTGATCGGCCTTGCGTACGGCAACGTCGCTGCGGACGACGCCGTCTCCCTCTTCAACGCCGTGCGCGGCTTCTTTGGCTCCGAGGGCGCTTCCCCGAAGGCGTTTGCGCAGGACGTCGCGCGCGTGAACGGAGCGCGGCTCGTCTACCGCGCCCCAAGCACGATCGCGGGCGATCCGAACTCTGCCGTCGTCGCTTACTACGAGCACGGGCCGATGAATGCGAGCGCGCTGTCGTGGGCGGCGTCGCGCGCGCGGCTGGGCCTCGTGAGCGCCATGCTGGCCCAGCGTGCGTTTGACGAGCTCCGCACGAAGCAGCAGCTCGGCTACATTGTGTTTATGCGCGACATGGTGGCGTACTCCGTCGGTGGCGTTGCACTCGCCGTGCAGAGCGGCACGCGCGACCCCGAGGCCGTTTCCGCCGCCATAGACTCGTTTGCGTCGTCGGCGTCGTCGTTTGTCTCTACGATGACCGACGACGCGTTCTCTACGTGGATCGCCGCGCGCATCGACTCGCTCACCGCGGGCGAAGAGACGCTCACGGACGCCGCCGCGCGCCGCTGGAGCGAACTCGTCAACATGGAGCCGTTCGACGTCCGCGATGGCGAGATTGCGTCGCTCCGTGCGCTATCTCGCGCGGAGTTTGCGACGTACGTCGCAGGGCTCTTTGAGCACCGGCTATCGGTCCGCATCTACGGGAGCGGGTCGACTGTACCCACCGGCGAGTCTGCTGACGGTAGTGAGGTCATTGCGGACGCTGCCGCGTACTTTGAGACGGCGCAGAAGTACTCGTTCGAGGACCCTCGCGGCCGATAGCCGCTTGGGTGCGCTAGCCGGGTAGGACGGCGCGACACCGGCAGCGCGACACCGGCGCAAAGGCGCCTCGCCCACATTTCCGCGTGCGTGCGCGTGCGTATCTTTCTTTCCTCGCGTTGATCTCTGTCGTCAATGCGTGCTGCTCTCTTGAGAGTGCATAAAAGCCTTGTGAGCAAGCAAGTCAGTGTCAGTGTATTGCCAGATGACTGCATCAGTCTGGACCGTCCAGTCGCCGGGCACACCCACGCAAATGGACAGCCGTTTCACACTCGCACTCCCTCCGTTCAAGCCTACACGACAGCGCTTTAAGAGACAGCACACGAGTCGCCTTTTCCGTGTCACCATTACAACTTTCATCGGGCGCGGAAGAGGCCATCTGTCCCAGCACGCGTCACTATGGCGGAGGCGGCGATTGCGGCTGCGCTCGAGGCGATGCCCATTGTGGACAACCACTGCCATGCCCTCCTGCAGCCGTCGCACGCCGCGAGTGCGTCGCTCATCGGCGCCTTCAGCGAGGCCATGGACCCGGCGGCGATTGCGCACGCCGCGACGTCTCTCCCCTACCTGTGAGTGTAGTGTCGATGCAAATTCGTTGTTCGCTTTTTTTCTGTGTTTCGTGTTGTGCGACATTTCTGCGAGGATTTTAGTCGTACATTGGGCTGTGGTGCGAATGTATTTATGTGCATGGCGCACGTGCTTGGTGAGTTTGTGTGTGTGTGTGTGTGTGTGTGTGTGTGTGTGTGTGTGTGTGTGTGTGTGTGTGTGTGTGTGTGTGTGTGTGTGTGTGTGTGTGTGTGTGTGTTGTGTGTGTGTGCGTATGCGTGTGTGTGTGCGTGTGTGCGCGTGTGTGTGTGCGTATGTGTGCGTGTGTGTGCATGTGTGTGTATGTGTGAGTGTGTGTGTGTGTGTGCATGTGTGTGTGTGTATGTGTGCATGTGTGGGTGTGTGCGTGTCTGCGTGTGTGCATGGGTGTGTGCGTGTGTGTGTGTGTGTGTGTGTGTGCGTGCGTGCGTGCGTGTGTGCGTGTGAATGTGTGTGTGTGTCTGTGTGCATGTGTGTGTGTGCATGTGTGTGTGTGTGGCTGCGTGTGCGTGTGTGTGCGTGTGTATGGCGTGTTTGTGCGCGCGTGTTCGAACGCTCCTGTGCATGTGCGTGTTTACGTTCTGGAATATAGCCTTCGTCTTATAGCTTCCCATACACATTGCGTATTATTGTGCGCTATATGCTCCCCACAAGCACCCTCACCCAACCGTCCCACTCAAACCATTCCCCCTTTCGCAGCCGAAGCGTGCACGACGTCGCCCGCCTTCTCAAGTGCTCGCCCACAGAGGCCGCCATCTCCGAGGCACGCGCCCGCTTCTCTCACGAGGCGTACGCGCGCGCCCTCATCGCGCCAACGAACACCGTCTGCGCGCTCATTGACGACGGCATTGCGTGCGACCGAACGCAGGCGGTAACGTGGCACGAAACGACGGGAGTCTTCCCCCGCGCGCGGCGCATCGCCCGCATCGAGCAACAGGCCGAGCTGCTCCTCACCGAAATGTCACGTGACGAGTCGCTGGCCTCACTGGCGGACGCCGACGTTCTCGCAGCGTTCGAGACGCGCCTCTCCGCGCACTTGCGCTCCATTGCCACGGGGCCACAGGCGGCCGTCGGGTTCAAGTCGATTGCGGCGTATCGCACGGGCCTCGACATCGACCTCTTCCCGCCATCTGGCGCCTTCACGAGCGTGCTGAAGGCCGCGAAGAGCGCCGCGGACGCCGGCGGTTCCTTCCGCCTGGAGGTCAAGTGGCTTGTGGACCGCGTCTTTCTCTGCGCGCTGGCCGTGGCCGCGGACATGCGGCTGCCCATGCAAATCCATACGGGCTTTGGCGATCCCGACCTCCGGTTGGAGAAGTCGGACCCGCTGTTGCTGCGCCCGGTGCTCGAGTGCCGGCGCTACGCCGCGGCGCCGATTGTGCTCCTGCACGCGTCGTACCCGCACTATCGCCACGCCGCGTACCTGGCGTCGGTGTACGCGCACGTGTACGTTGACCTTGGCCTCGCGAACACTCACCTCAGCGCGAAGGGAATCCTGGAAACGATTTCGGGGCTGTTGGAAATGTGCCCGACTAGCAAGGTGGGTTGTGCGTTTCGCTTCAAACACACCCTCGGGCATGTACACGTGTGTGTCTTCGTTGCTATGCGTCGTCCAAAGCACTCTCGCCCATGCAGACCCTCTCCGCGCTCCGTGCAGATACTCTACTCGTCCGACGGCCACTTTGTCCCGGAGACCTTCTACTGCGCCGCTCTCAACACGCGCCGAGCCCTCTCTTGCTGCCTCGCGGCCTCCGTGTCGGACGGCGAGATCACCTGCGCGCAGGCCATCGAGATTGCGCGGCGCATCATGTACGGCAACGCAGTCGCTCTCTACAACATCGGCGACTGCGTTTCAGTCCCCACGCAGCAAGTGTCCCCTTCCACGCACGCATCCGTTGGCACCCCATCCGCGCATTCACCCTCTCTTCCCGCGGGTATCAAGCTCGTCCGCGTGTCTTGGTGGGACGGCGCGGGCGTGCGCCGCTGCCGCGTGGTCCCCGCGGCGCGCTTCACGTCGGTCGTTGCGCGGGATGGCGTCGGTGTGACGCAGGCGCTGATGGCAATGCCTGCGTTTGCCGACATGGTGATCGCGGAGACGGGGTTGACGCCCGTTGGCGAAGTGCGCCTCGTTCCCGACATGCGCACGCTGAGGCAGCTGCCGCACGCGCCCGGCCAGGCCATTGTTGCCGCCGACATGACGGTGAACGGGGAGGTGCGTGGCGATGGCGCAGTGAGACGAATGGTGGCGTGGGCTTGGGCTTGCTTTTCTTTCGCGTGCGATTCGATTCAGTGTCTCTACACTGTAATTTGTAATTCATCTTTCCCGTTGGACTGCGCAGGAGTGGTTTGCATGTCCCCGCGCGACCCTGCGGAAGGCCCTGGCGCAACTTGCCTCGAGCGGCTTCGGCGCGCGCGTTGGTTTTGAGAACGAGTTTCTTCTCGTGCGTAAGGACGCCAAGGGCGAATTCCAGCCGATAGACACGGTGAGATTGTGTGTGTGCATGTGTGTGTGTGTGTGTGTTGTGTGTGTGTGTGCGTGTGACTGTGTTAGTGTGTGTGTGTGTGTGTGTGTGTGTGTGTGTGTGTGTGTGTGTGTGTGTGTGTGTGTGTGTGTGTGTGTGTGTACGCGAGTAATAGCTTTCAAAAGTGCTCATGACCCCTTCCCCCTCCTCCCTCTGCACAGGCCATCTACTGCTCTTCGTCCGCATTCTCTGCCGCAGCGCCCGTCATCGAAGAAATCGTGGATTGGCTCGCCAAGGCAGGCTACTCCGTCGAACAGTGCCACAAGGAATCGGCCCCGGGACAATACGAGGTGCGCCCTTCCATCCTGTCGTGTCTTCACACATGCGCAGACGAGCGGCATGCCCCTATCGCACATGGATGGAGTCTTCATACTCTCTTTGACCATTGCCATGTCTCTCCAATTCTTCTCAACAGCTGGTCGTGGGACACCTCGATCCGATGGACGCGTGCGATGCGCAGATGTTTGTGCGGGAGGCCATTTCGGCCGTCGCTGCGTCGCACGGACTCCAGGCCGTGTTCATCCCGAAGGTACCGTTGTGCGCAACAGGCGCGCGCTGTGTGTAACAGCCTGCATCTGTCTCGGTTTCCAAAGTCATTGCTGCGCAATTCCATTGGAGTTGGAAAGCCGTCCTGTCGACAGAACTTGTCGCAGTTATGGCATTGCGCACGCCCATCTTGCATCGCACACGTCCAAAGGCACTGCGACTTCGCTCTCTGCTCCACATCCACGCCCGGCGATCCTGCTGACTCTGCCCCACGCACACACATAATTGCACACACACGACCCGTCTCCCGTCGCAGTTCTTCCGCATGGCCGCTGGCAACGGCTGCCACATGCACATATCGATCACCGACAAGGCCACCGGTCGCAATGTGTTTGGCGGCGACGGAAAGCACGGCATGTCGCCACAGGGCGAGCACTTTATGGCGGGCGTACTGGCGCACCTTCCCGCGCTCTGCGGCGTTCTCGCGCCCTCGAGAAACTCGTACCTCCGCCTTGTTCCGCAGACGTGGAGCGGCGCTTTCGGTGCGTGGAATTCGCCGTGTCGTCACTCGTGCCATCATCGTTCACGTCGCGTTTCCTCGCTTCTTATTTGCCATTGCCCTGTCGCTTACTGTCAATGATGTTTGCGCCGTTGAGTGTCTGCCCTTTGTGTGTTAATCTTTTGGCGGCCTTCGTCGCGTCGCCTTTTCACTTTACCTGCGGACGCGCCGACACACACGACATGTACAGTCTCACTCTGGCACTTGTGTTTAAGAACGTTTTGTGCGAGATTGTGTGAAGTAATAAGCGTGCACCGCGTGCTCAACCGCACTCTCTTTTCTCACGCAGCGTGCTGGGGACACGAGAACCGCGAAGCAGCCCTCCGCACCGCAGCGCCCCCGGGCGGCGGCGGGCACGTGACCAACTTCGAGGTCAAGGCCACCGACGCGACGGCCAACCCCTATCTCGCCGTGGCCGCTGTCATTGCCGCCGGCATCGACGGACTTGAGCGCAAGGCGACACTTCCCCCTCCGATCGACAGAGACCCTGCGGTGCTGAGCGAGGAGGAACGCACCGCGCGGGGAATTTCGCCGCTCCCGACGTCGGTGGAAGGCGCCGTGGAGCTGCTCGAGAAGGACGCCGTGGTGGCTGCGGCGTTCGGCGAGGGCCTCTTCCGTGCGTTCTTGGCGGTGCGCAGGGCGGAGGCAAACGGTCCCGAGCCCAGCATTCTGACGTACTGAGGAAGGGGGCCGGAATGGCACGTGACAAGCACAGCTGCGTATGCGTTGGCGGCGGAGAGGGAGGGTGTTTCCTCGAATAGTTTCTTTGTCTTTATGAAGGCTGCGTATGCACGGCATTGTTTCACCCAAAGGAAGGAGGCAGCACGAACAGGGCGTTGTGCCGGGGAGCCCAACTGCTGTACACTAGCCGTCCCTTCGCCTGCCAGCTGCCCTCGTCCACCGCCGCACTCCGAATCAATGCAATGGGAAAGTGCGCCGACACCTCCTCGCGAAATGCGGCGTCCTCAAGGTACTTGTGAGTGTGCACTAACGACAGGCGGTACAGCTCGTGGCGAAGGAGGCGAAAGAGACGACCGCACGTCTTGGCCAGCGCGCCCTTCTCCCCATTCGTCAGATAAGGCAGCACGTGGACGACAATCTGATTGTCTCCGGCGGGAGCGTGTCGATGTTCACATGAGGGTGGATAGGGCTGGGCTTGTGGGCCATTCTGGGAGGGAAGCGGCGACCAAGAGTGGCCTTGCCGTGGCGGCACACGCGCTTTGTCGCGGTTTGCGTTAATGGCCTGTTTTTTTGTCCGTTTCCGACTGACAGCTAATCCAATTGGAATTGACCGTCAGTTGTGATTGGTTTGTCTGAGTGTGTGTGTGTGTGTGTGTGTTTTTTTTTTTTTTTTTTTTTTTTTTTGCCCTTGCCTCGTGCCGGCGATAAAGGCGGACAACGAGCAAAACGTCATGAGTAAAGGAATGCGAGGAAGGCAAACAAACGAAACAGCGCGAAATTGAAGGATTAAGGAATCAAAAGTAGCCGGCGATAGAAAGTCAGAAAAAAAGAGAGCACGTCGGGTACCGGCGCGCGAGAGAGAGTTTGTGTGCGTGTGCATGTGCGTGTGTATGTGCGCGTGTAAGTGCGTGTGCGTGCATGTGAGGACAACGCGGGGCGATCACGGCGACGAGTGGCATGCCGGCCGTCACTGTTCCTCGTCCTCGTCCTCATCCTCGCCCTCGCTTATGTCCACCCCGCGCAGCCACCTGTCCACGTAGACTCCCGACCACATCAGATCGTGGTCGTTCTTGGCAAACTTCTCCGCCGCCGCGAATATCTCCCGGATGTCCTTGATGTCAAGCGCGCTCACGTTCTCAAGCGGGCACAACCGCACGGCGCCGTCGAGCAGCATGCACACCGTCCTCGCGAGGCGTGCGTCGTCGGGCGACTTCCGTAGGTGTGTGGCCATGACGCGGAGCAGACCGGGCGTTTTCAGAATCGCGGCTCCCGCGCTCTGGTCCTTGCCCACCTCCAATTCGGACAGGATGTCGTAACACATGGTCGTCACGGAGGCGTCCTGAGACCAGCGAAGTAACACGCGCGCCATCACGCGCATCGCCTCTTGGCGTGCGAGCTTGTCGGTGTTCGCCTCGCCACGCCGAATGAGCGCGTGGAGCGCCGACACGCCCGCGCGCATGCGGTCCGCGTAGAAGAGGTCACACGCGACCCTCAAGGCGCCCACGATCGCCGTTGCGCAGAGGTCCACGTCACGGTTTGGTGCTGTCTCTTTCACGTCGGCGTGGTAGATGACGGGTACGACATCGAGATACGCCTTCGCCGTCCACTCGTTGGTCGAGAGGGACTTTGTCACCATGCGCAACATCTCCTTTCGCCCGCCGGAATCCGCGACACGTCGCAGCAGGGTTGTCGAGGCCGCGTAAGCGTCAGCGTCCGGATTCGCACCCCCCCGCATCGCGACAATGACGTCGAAGAGGCCCTCCCGAAAAAGCTCGAGCGCCCGCGCTGGTGACGCGCGCGCAACAGCCGACGCCGTCTTCAGTGCCGCCTCCGCATCTTTGCCGCCCTTCTTCACTTCTTCTTCAAGGCCCTCGCGGAAGCACTCGCGCCCGGACGGCCCAAGCAGATCGTCGCACGTCGTTCGCGCGGTGGCGCTGTCGAGACCACGAAGCAGCATTCGAAAGAGGTACACGTACCCATCGCGCATGCAGTCATCAGGGTCGAAGAGGCCGTAGTCAACCCCGTCGTCCATGTTGTAGGTGCGGCTCAGCGCTTCGCACACGCTTCGTGCGACGCCTGCGTCCATGGCGGCCTTTCGCCCCTCGTCGTAGCGCGCCAGATTGGCGAGCGCGAGAATCGCGTTGCACAGCCGCACCGACTCTGTGCGCGGGAACTGCCCGTCCTCCTCTTCGTCCTCCTCTTCGTCATCGTCGTCGTCGTCCTCGTCTTCGTCGTCGCCGCTCAAATCGCCGTCGTCCTCCTCGAGGCACCTGTTGCACCCCTCGCACTCGTCGCCGTCGTCGCACTCCAGGCACCTGTCGCACCCCTCGCACTCGTCGCCGTCGTCGCACTCCTCGCCCCACAACTCCCTCGCGGCCTTGTCCTCCGCAAGGGTCCTCTTGAGACTCCAGGGATGGTCGCGGTCGTGGCACGCGATATTGTGCGGCGCAAATCGCCACGGCAGCTTCAGGCCGTAATCATCGCTGGGGCGGACGGGCTCGTATTCTGCCGTCGTTGCTGTCGTCGCCTGCATGGCACGCGCGCACGCCATGCAGCGGCACTCGAGATCAAAGGGGCTAAAGAAGGGCTCGTGGAAACGCGCTGCGGGCATGTAGTGCGTGTCCTGCAGCGGCGCGTCGTACTCGGCACCAGAGGGATCGGCCCCCGCGCGCACGGGCAGGGGAAAGGCGAGCCTCGAGTGCGGCGGAGTGAGAAAGTCGTCGTCGTCGTAGTCGCGCGGGGGAGGGGCCCTGTTTGGAACGCCCTCCAGGAGCAGCTTGACGGCATCGGGCCGTTCAAAGAACAGTTCAAAGTGCCCTTGCGTGGCGATGCGGTACAGCGCGCAGTGCGCTGTGTGCCACGTCTCCGGCGGCGCCCCGTCGTGCATGCATTTCGCGATGGCCCCGACGTAGTCCGTCCCCTCTTCGGCCATCTGCGCATTCACGTCCCTCGCGCCCATCCGGGAGAGCGCGAGGCACGCGTGCGACGCAATCCTATCGTCGGTTGGGAACTTCTGCATCGCATTCACGACGGTTTCGTGCGCAAACGCCAGAATGGCCTCCCACGCGCCCTCCTCGGCCATCACGAGGCGGCACAGCAGGCAGAGGCCGTACACCTGCACGCGCTGGCTGTCCCGGTAGGTGTTCATGGCGCGACAGACGGCGTCGATGGCCTCGTTGGACATGTGGTCCCTGCACATTCGCCGCACGTCCTCGGCGCCGTACGCTGAAAAATGGGCGAGAAAGGCGAGCGCATTGCCCACCGCGTGCTCGGTAGTCCACGGGTCAATGTTGTCGAGCACGCGGGCCTCCTTGGGTCTAGACAGTAGGTACGACACGGCGGACAAGGGGCACCCGCGCAACTTGAGGGCCCTCAGGGTCTCCCGGCGGTTGCGGCCGCGGTCCAGGACCGACTCCATCATCGCAAACGCCGCGCACGTGACCGCGGGGTAGGACGGATGCGCGGCGACGGCGGCTCGCGCGAACACGGCGACGACGTCGGGGTGCTCCAAGGGACCGAACATTTTGAGATCCGCCTGCACGCAGCACAGACGCACCAAGTGGGGGTCTTCCAGAAAGTTCACGCCCACGGCGACTGCCCGGAGCAGGTAAATCCAGTCCTCCACCTCGTCTGGGTCCTCTTGCTTGTCCGGACCGCCGGGCACCATCGGGTGGCGCTTGTCGCGGGGCATGGTGCTGTACACGGCGGCGATGCCAGTCGCTACACGCTTGTCGTCGACGCGACGGAAAACGCGCAGGGCCGCCACGCAGGCATCGCACAATGTGGGATTGCCCTCCGGAAACGATTTGGACAGCAGCAGCGCCGTCTGGAAAGCCGCGTCGCGCACGTCGATGTATTCCTTGCACTCGCGCAGCGCAGTCGCGACCATGTCGACCGCGCCGGCGTCGATCAGTGACGGGCGAACGGCGTCCGACTCGGCGCAGTGGTACACGGCGTCGCAGATGGCACTGTAGGTGCCCAAGTGCACTTCCATCCGGGCCGCACGCAGACGCGCGAGGGTCGCACCCAGCAACCGCACAAGGGCGACGAGCTCCTTCTTGCCGGTCTCGTTGTCATTCGCCAGCATGAGCAGAAAGTTGACCACGCGCGCCGCGTTGAGAAACACTTTCGACGGCGCGCCCCTCTCGCACACGCCGAGGATGGCGTGAACAGCTTGCGCGACCCCCGTGAAGTCGAATGGCGCCCTCAGCGCAGACGGCGGCCTGCGTGCGCCCATGAACACGGAAAAACTATCGGTCGACCGGCGATGCGCGAGGTCGCTGAGGAGCGTCGCGAGCACTCGGGTGCTCTCGTGGACGAAGGGGAGGCTTTCCTGGTGTCGCACGATGGCAGTCGCCACGAGGGCGGGCATCCTGCGCAGCTCGTCCACAGCCGTCAGGTTTGAGCCCTGGCACTCGACAATGTACGACAGCGCGGCAAAACGCTCGAGAAGGAACGCCTCGTCCTCGACTCCCGCGGCGATCGAATCGGCAAACGCCGCGAAATACTCTCCCTGTGGCTGTTTCAAGAGCGACCACACGTCGACCCTCTTCACCGTCAAAAGACTGGCGGCGCCGACCTTGACAAGCGACTGGGCGACGCCCGTCCCGCCGAGCTGCAGGTTTGTCACGCCCCCGAGCGCGCTTACGTCCGAGACGCGCGTGGCACGTATGCTCAGCGTGTGGACGCTCTTGAGCGCGGACACGTTCTTCACTTTCGTCCCGGAGATGTCGAGCGTGTGCACATTCGCGAAGGGGGCCACGTTCTTAATCGGCACCCCGTTGAGAGAGAGCGCGTGCACGCCCTTGAGTGCCTCGTAGCCCTTTGCTCTGGTCATCCGCAGAGAGAGCGTGTGCACGCGGCCGAGCGCCGAGACGTCCTTCACGTTCGTGCACCCGTCGAGACACAGCATCCGGATACTGCCCAGCATTGAAACGTCGACAACGTTCTTGCAGCAACGGAGGCTCAGCGTGTGGACACCCGCGAGGGCGGACACGTCGCTCACGGCGCAATCGTCGAGGTAGAGCCTGCGAACGCTCCCGAGCGAGCTCACGTCCTTCACGTTCGCGCAGCCACGCAGGCTAAGCGTGTCCACGCCGGCGAGGCCACTGACGTCGCTGACACGGTAGCAGTCGTCGAGGTGGAGCTCACGAACGCCGCCGAGCATCGACACGGCGCTCACCGCCGAGCAGCCGCGCAGGCTCAGCTTGCGAACGCCTCCGAGGGCCGACACGTCGCTGATCCCCACACAGAGGTCGAGATTCAGAGAGCGTGCGCGCGCGAGCGCCGAGACATCCTTGAGGTTCAGACAGGCGCGAAGGCTCAGGGACGACACGCCCGCAAACGCCGTCACATCAACAACGTCGACACCGTCGAGCACGAGGCTGCGCGCACGCCCGAGATGGCTCAAGTCCTCGATTTTGGCGGGGAGAGACATTGCCATGTCGACGTGCGCGACGTCCGCGAGTGACGAAAGGCCTACAAGAGTGAACCCGTGGAGCGCAACGCTGTGCGTGCCCGCGAGCCCGGAGACGTCGAGTGTCGGCTTGGACTTGCCGTAATTGGAGTAGTAGGCCCCGCTGGTTCCGTACGGATCGTCGTCGTCGCCCTCCGCGAGCGTCTCCTCAAAGTCCGTCATCCCTATGAAGCTCTTGTGGCGCGCGTCGGGAATAAGGACGACATCCTCACACTGAATGCGGACGGCGATGCGGTTCTTGGGTATCACGGCACACACGGCCTCGCGGAACGAAGCGTCCGTCGCAAATCGCGCCGAGTCCTTCAGATTATAGACGATCGATCCACGCAGCGCCTTTCGCAGGCTCGAGCACGAGTGGCTAAGAGACAGCGCGTCGCGGGGCTTGAGTCGCGTGGCGATGTGCACCAGCATGACGTCCACGGGAAGGCAGAGAAGATCCATCGTCGGCGATTGCGTGGCGTGCGGCTGCGCGTCCGTCGCCCGTGGATCGGGCGCCGCGGGTGCGGGGGCTGCCGTGGCCTCGACGACCCCGCCGCTCCTTCGCGTGCGCCGGCGGTTGCTCATGGTCCGTCGAGTCGCACTCGGCTAACGATGCGCTGACAGGTGTGTTGCTGAGCCCTCCGAGTTCTGACAGATTTTTGGCGCCCAAATTTCCTTTTTGCTTTGCGCGCCAAATTTTGGAGGTCACGTGCCGACGACACTTCGATGCGCACCGTTTGAAAACCTTCGTGAGGATCGCTTTCGAAAACTTTGGTGTTATACTCGATCCTACTGGGGAACGCATCGCGGCATCCGCGGCTATCGGCGTCTCGTTCGGTTTGATCAATGGGCACTGACAGGCGGCGAAGGAATGCCGGTGGTTGCGCCTTCGTTTAATTTCGGCACACCGTGCACTGTCACAGGCTCGCACGCGCCCGCGCGGCGCAGGTCTACCGAAATGCCCATGTGTAAGTGCAAAGCAACGGGTCTTTTGTTGGTCTCTGGCGCTCTCAGGGGGATAAGCGCACGCGACGGTCACATTCGCCTGCGAGTTTCAGCGTCGATTGTGGGCGGATAGAATGAGCCATTCGACTCATGTTGGCCTTGCCTTCAGTATTCGCGTGCGCATCGACGCAGGCGGTGTGCCGCTGCTGGACTTGAGGACTCGTCGCCGCACGAATGGGTGCCGGTTCTTTGGTCATGCGCCTCCAATGGTTTCAGGCGCAGGTGTTGGCTTCGCATCTTTTTCCGGGGATGAATTTTTGGTCGTGCATGTCGTACGCACGAAGACGCCCTTCGGCTTTGCGTGCTCAGCGAACGCGAGTCGCACAGTGACCGTGTCTTGGGCCTTATTGTTCGTCTCGTCGCAATGATTAAGTCGGCGACAGACTACGGCAAAGTGCTTACGGATATGTTGCAACCTACAATGGTGGAACGGATTGAATGAAAATGGGTGTGCGTGGTGACTCCGCACATTTTTCAGAAATGGGAGAGTGATCTTCAGTCTTTATTTTATTTTTATTTTTTTTTCTTTCTTTCAGTTGTTGTTATTGGGCTGCCCAGGGGTGAGCTCGTCACGGCGACCACAGCCGCGACACTTGCTCGTACACAGCGTCCGTGTCATCAAACGCAGACTCATAATAAATGTGCTCCATCGCCGGCACATAGCGGAACTCGAGCGGCGCGCTGTCGTCGCCGTCCCAAGGGTAAATCTCGCGAATGGCAAAGCGGAAAATGGCGCCGTCCGCAAAGTCCTTCGGCACGAGGTCGCCCGTCACGCCGTACTGCGCGGCCAAGTGCGCAATATACGCCACGTCCTCAACTTCGCCGCCGGGGAAAGAGAAGAATTGCATGTCGGGCTTGGCGGCGGACCCGCCGATCGCGACCGTGCGCCCCAGCCCGCGCATCTGGATGAAGCTCGAAAACACGGCACACGTCGACCCGCACAGCCCATCCGACAGCAGCCACACCTCGTCGTACGAGTCCGAGGGAAGGCGCGGCGTCCAGTCGGCAAACCGGTACGAGCATGTCTCGTGGATGCGCTGGCTAAACTGCGCAGAGTTGCCGCCGCGCGTGTACTTGCGGCCCGGCACCGCCCACGAGGCGTCCGCGTACAGCTCGTCGGTGTAAGCGTCCCGCCACGCGCACGGCGTCATGTAGCCGACCTTCTCGGGATCGTTCGCGCAGACGAGCTGCGAGCCCGGACGGTTGCGCATCTGCTCTGCGGCCGAGCGCGCCATCGTCTCAAAGAGGGGGTTCATACGCATGTCGTACGCTCCCGGAACGGCGTGCTCGGGGACGGTCGGGAAGAGGAAGCGCAGAAGTGCATACCCGAGGCAGATGTCGCCTCCTGAGAGGTGAGAAGAAGCCGAGTCAGTGCGCACACTCTTTTACAGCGGCATCGAAAATTACAGAGAAAGAGAAAAGATTGTCCATAGAAGCGGAGAGAGAGGGACCTCAGTTCGTGATAGTCATAGAGGTTGAACACCCATCGACTGAAGCAGAAAGGAAGAGAGAGAGGAAGAGACAGAGAGATGGAGAACACGACGCACCTCCGTTGGCGCGCAGGTCCAGCAGGAGGCGCTTGCCACCGGCGGCGCGGTGAGACGCAATCGCATCCTCGATAATCTCCGTGAACGTCGTGTAGTTCGCAGGCACAAACGTCGTAACGCGCAACACGCCCGTGCCATCCTTCAGTGTGGTGAACGATGCATCCGGGGCGGCGACGGCGCCAACGGACTGCGCGCGCGTGATCTCTCGCACCATCTCGAGCTCGTGCGTCTGCGTGCGGCGCTGGGCGGCGGGCGACGACAGAAGGGTCCCGGCGGGCGGCGTGTACAGCCCCATCCACCGCACGAGCAGAGAGACAGTCTCTCCCGCGGGGCTCTTGAGCTCGATGGCTGTCTTCGCAACCGCAGGAATAGGGAACATGGACTGAGGGCGGTAAAACCTGCACCAAGCGTGATACGAGACCGACGTAAACACGAGGGCACTGCCAGCAGTGACGGAGTCTTTCGACGAACACGAGACATTGGGCACACAAGTCACCGCACTTACATGTAAGAGAGGCCATCGCCGTAGCCGTTCACAGCGAGATTGAAGCGCGAGTTGGCCTCCTTCGTGTAGCCAATCGCGTTGTTCGCAAACTCCGTCACAGCGACCATCGCGTCCCGACCGTCAATCGACACCACCTCCCAGCCAGCAACACCGCGCCACGCTTCCACGTTGGAAGCCTCGTCGGGGTACAGCTGCGCGTACTGGTCGAGGAGATCCCCCTTGGCCGTGGCGCGCAGCACCTTGCCGCCGAATAAGTTCAAACGGAACGGCAGCGCAAAAAAGGAGTAACGGAACGGGGGCGGCTTGTTGTAGCGCGTGTGAGCATCATAAAGGGGACGGAACACCTCCGCGAGGGCCTCCTGGACGTCCGCATCGGTCTTGAAGTCGTCCGATGCGTCCACGGCGCCCAATCGCTCCTCGAGGTTAACGGACATTGGGATGTTCGGGTCGGGCGAGTTCTGCGAGATGTCGATGAATGCGTAGAGAGGGAGCGTCCTCCGGATGGACTCGACGGCGTCGTGCTTTAGGGACGCATTGTACGGCTTGGCGCGGAGTTGCGCAGCGAATGCGTCGTAAGTCGAGTAAGTGGTTGCGGCAAAAGTGTGCGATGCGACTGCGATGAGGCACACGGCCACACACGCAGCACGGAGCGCCATTTCCGCGCGCAGCCAATAGCTAGACAGAGTAATTGAGACTAACGACAACGACGGGTGACTTATGGAGTTGAATGACAGGCGATGCGAGTGTGCTGGGGGAGAAGATATGCAGTGTGTGCGAGTCACGGGTTTTGTGTGGCTTGCGTAACAAGCCGGGGGCAATTACCTAGAACAGCCGACAACTCGGCAGATTGTTAATGTTCACGTGACATATCACGTGACACTTCGCACCCATGCTCTGAGAAATAGTTTAGCCGTGTACGGCCAAGTGCGAACCACAGTGGTACTTGCTATTTTATAGGCGAAGAAACGCGAGTTTGTGTGTGTGTGTGTGCTGTCTTCGCTGTCACTGCGACTCTCGGCGGAACATGGCGTATAACCAGCAGGTGCGTGGTGTAATCATGCACTGTCGTCCACTCGCACAAACAGCTGACTCTGCATATATTTGAGCTGTGACTTCATTGCGACACCTTCCATGCTGTTCGCATGTCCCCCTCACACCTGTGCGCACACTGTGCACGCCCACGCATAACCGCGCTTGTGTTCACATTGGTATGTGTGTGACCGGACATTCGTCGTTTTGTCGCAGCGTCCTCCGGGCCAGCCGTACGGCCAGCAGCCCTACGGTGCCCAGCAGGGATACCACGGCTACCAACAGCAGCCCCCGCAGCAGCAGCAGGGTCAGGTGCGATCGCTGTTTACTGTTTGATGCGGTCGATGTTTGTCAGATTTCCGTGAAGTGCAGCTTATCCGACGCCATTTTGTTGCCATTTGTAGTTGTAGATGTGGTGCCTGTGTGTGTGTGTGTGTGTGTGTGTGTGTGTATGTGCGTGTGTGTGCGTGCCTGCATACATGTATATGCGTATACATGTGCCCACTAACTGCTTTTGTCGTGTGTTCAGTTTATGGGATACAGCGGGTACGGCCAGCAGCCGCCGCAGGGACAGTATGGCCAGCAGCCGCCTCAGGGATATGGCCAGCAGCCCTACGGTGCGTGCATTCCTGCTCACATATTCACACACACACACACACACGCGCGCGCGCACGCGCGTTTCATCGGCGCAACTCATGTGCCATTCTGTCGGCAGGCGCCCAGCAGGGCTATGGACAGCAGCCCCCTCAGGGATACGGCGCATACGGCCAGCAGGTGCGTGTGCATGTGCGCGTACTTCTCCTGTTGCTGTTGCTGTGCATGCTTGCCGCCCCAATATCTCGCGCTCACATTGCACTCGCACGATGCACAGCCCGGCGCCCGTCCCCCCGGCCCCGGCGCTCCCTATGGCCAGCCGCAGGGACCTCCGCCTGGCGCAGATCCGATGATGTGGACGTGGTTTCAGGTGCGCCCCGCCTGCGACTGCGTGATTGTTGGCCCCTTGTCGTCTTCTTCCTTCTTTCCTTTCTTTCGTTTCGTTCTTTCTTCTTTCTTAGTTGTTCGAATCCATGCTCGCGAAATCACGCACGTCGCGCCATGCTGAGCCAACCGGCACTCAATGCAATGGTGGCGTCTGCAGGCCGTCGACCAGGACCGCTCTGGCCAAATCAACGCAACCGAGCTGCAGCAGGTGAAGATGTTTCGTGTGAAGGGTCATGTCTGCATGGGGCTTTTGCGTAACACGCGTGGGTGCGTAATGGCGCGAGGCGTAACACGCGGAGTGCGCAGGCGCTTGCGGCCGGCAACCAGGCCAAGTTCTCCCCGGAGACGTGCGCCCTTATGATCCGCCTGTTCGACGTCGACCGCTCGAACACGATCAACTTCCAGGGTGCGTGCGCGCGTCTAGGTCGCGTCCGTATGCTCAGCGTGCGTGTCTTACGCTATGTGCCGATCACACTGTTCTCCCATCGCCACTCTCACTTGTCTCTTGCGACGTCCTCTGATGTTCTATGGTCGCTCGTCGCAGAATTCTGCGGCCTTATGGGCTATATTCAGCAGTGGCGCACGTGCTTTGAGCGCTTTGATGCCGGTGGGTGTCTTGCTATGGCTGTCTGTCGTTTCTCGATGCACACAACGCATACGCAAGCGTGCGTAGGAAGCTATCACGATGCTGCATCCCCGTGGTCGTTGTTGTGCGTGGTGTCGGCCTCCTTCTCACAGCATGCGCGCACCGGTGTCCGTGTGCGTGGTGCTTGTCCGTGCAGACCGTTCCGGCAACATCGACGTGAAGGAGTTCAGCACGGCATTGCAGAGCTTCGGCTATCGCCTCTCCCCGCCGACCGTTGAGATGCTCGTCAAGCGATTCAGCAACGGTGCGATGGTCGCATACAGTGACCTTCCCTTCATTGCATTTGTGTTTTGTGTGGCTGTTGCACACTTGAAGCGTCCGTCTTTGCTTCCTAGCGTGATGTTGCGGTGCCATTGACTGCGTCACATTGCCGCTCGTATGAGCGTGCGTACTGACAGCAAGCACTATGCATCACACCCTCCTCACGCTTGCCTCCGTCCTCTTTTTTGCAGGGCGCCCCTCGATGCTCTTCGATGAGTTTATCCAGACGTGCGTGCAATTGCAGCGGATGACGGACGTGTTCCGCAACAAGGACACGCAGCGCACGGGAACCATCCAGCTGCCGTACGAGCAGGTGCGCCATCGTGCGCGTAGGGTCTTTCTAATCGCGTGCATGTTAGGCTTCATGTTGATGTTGTATGCTGTTGTGCATGCCTTTGTTGCACTGGCCACTTCCGTGTGTTTGGCTGCGTTTGTGTGTGTATACGTGTGCTGCGTGCGTGCGTGGCGGTGATGTGAGCTTGTGTGTGCATGCATGTTTGTGTGTGCGTGTGCATGTGAAGATGTTCATGCAATGTGCGCAGGCACTCAATCTCTCTGTGATCGCAGTTCATTGGGCTTCTCGTCGAGTCTTCGTTTGTGTGAGGCGCACATTCCAAAACTTCATCGCTGAGTCCATAATGGCGACGCTCGCGGCGTGTGAATACATGCGCCCTCTCCCGATGTCCACTTCTCTGATCAATTCGACCGACTTGTGCCATTTACGGACACCGCGCGACCTTTGTTCCTCACCCCCGCCCCCTCGCCCCC
>CALSCQ010002107.1:0-26864 GCA_943704525.1 Pigoraptor vietnamica | reverse complement strand
CCACATCGACGACCGCCTTGCGATACCCTTCATCGCTCCAATACTGTGCAGCACCCAACGAATCGACCGAGAAGTTATTTGGATTCACTTCATCGGACCCATGAAGTTCAAGCAGGTTTCCATAAGAGTTTGTAAACTCGGCAGTCCTAAAGCAATTGAAAAGCGAGTAGATCTTGCCCGGATTCTGCAGGTCGTAGACGACTTGTGAGCCAACAACGCGATGCGCACACGCGAGATGGCATTCCACATGTTCTTCTTGAACAGCATGGTCGACCCCGTAGGCACAAAACCGCTTGCAGCATTGAGCGCAATGTCAAAGTTGAGATAGCAAGGGCCCACGAGCGCCTGCCCAAAGGGCGCCGTTGGTGGGCGAAGGAGTGGCTTGAAAAGACTGAGTACGAGCTATTGCGCCGCCGGACCCGCATCCGGGGTACTTCCCAGTCGACACACACAACACACACGCGCATTCAACTCTATTACTGTGTGTATTAGTTTCCAAACTCACACCTCTCGTTCGTTTGAGTTCCCACTGATGTGCGACGGCGCCTTCCCTCGCGCAATGGCCGAACTGCCTTGCCTCGATTCGCTCTTAATAGCGTCTCCGAACATCGACGCGCTCCCACCGGAGTTGATTGTCGTCCATGTGCTGCCCTATTTGACGAATGGCGAAAAGGGCGCGCTGGCCAAGACGTGCGGTCGTCTCTTTCGCCTCCTTCGCCACGAGCGCGTGTACCGCCTGTCGTCGTTGTGCACTCGCAAGTACTTTGAGGACGCTGCGTTCTGCGAGGAGGTGGACTCGCGCATTCCCGCGGGAAAACTCGTGCTACGCCCCTTTGAGAGCGCGGTGAGGGCGTTTCATTTCCCGCCGTTTAAGTTCAAGCGCGCGCGGACGCTATTCGAAGAGGCGCTCGCGGACGAAAGTGCGACGGAAGTGGAGAAGGGGCGCGCCCACTTGTCGCTCTGGGTGCTCCTTAGTCACGGGTGGGGCGGCCCTGATAGTATCACTGTTAGGGTGCATCGGCACGAAGCGGCTGCGGGCGCGAGTGCGTCTCTCCTTCTCCGTGCTGGCGACGAGGGCGATCCCGTGCGTGCGTTTGAGATGGGCTATTGCCACTATTTTGGCATTGGGACCAAAAAGGACTACGACATGGCGCATTCGCTCTATGCCTCTTCTGCGAACGGCGGGTGTGCAGCGGCGATGCTCTTCCTCGGCTGGTGCCTTTTCAATGGCTACGGCACGTCACGTAAGCAATCGGCGGGTGTTGCGCAGTGGAAGAGGGCGGCTGGGATGGGCCACTCTGCGGCGATGCGTGAGTTCGGCTATTGCCTATTCCATGGCAGAGGAGTGCCACGTGACGAGGCGAGGGGCGTTGCGTTGATTCGGAGTGCGGCAGTGGACGAGGGGAGTTGGTGGGCGAAGGAGTGGCTTGAAAAGAATGAGAACGAGCTCAAGCGAAAGGGGCTCTGAATGAAGAAAGTGAAATTGTGAATGTCGTGCGCCAATTCGCCGGGTCGCCGCGTTCGCCGTTGTCAGGCAACGGCCGGCCACTGCCTAAGCGTCGCTCTACTGGGCCAGAGTGTGTGGTTTGTGTGAACGATGCGCCGACCTATGCCAGCATGCACATACATCAAGTCGGGTGAGGCGTACGATGCGCGTGGCCAGTGCATGCCAACTGATCGAATATCTGAGCACCGGCATCAGTGTCATCGGGCCGTGACTGGCGGAGTGCCGGCCTGCCGGACCCGAGTATCAGGGGATTGGAGAGCCGGCATGGCCTGATAGCCGTCGGAGTGCCGCTGGCTGATTGTGCAAGCGTACGGGCATGCGTGCGTGCGTGCGCGTTGCAGCGTCGGCTGTGCGAACAAACTTCGGCCGACTGAATTGTGGCATCACTGCCGGTTCAGTGTTGGGACGGTTCGGCCGGCGACTGCATGTGACGCTGTGCGTGTCGGTTCGCACGCTCCGCTTCTTTGTGCGTTTGGTTCTCTGTGTACAATGGATAGTGTCCATGTTTACTTTGTTCGCTCACCTTCAACAAGGAGTAAAGTTTAGTTGGGTTGCGGAGGAGCTCTGGCAGACTCGGAAGGGGCTCTGCCGAATGAAGAGAGCATAATGGACGTTTTTATTGGCGAAACCGTGTGGGGTCGCGTGCGGACTGCACGTGCCCTTATTAGGGTAAGAATCGGTGTCGGGGGTGAAAATTGACTCCTCGGAACGATCGGTGGAACAACGGTAACTGCGATGATGACTTGGACTAAATTTTCGCTCACTATGGGAATTTCTATGGCATGAATGGCACGTTCCATTGTCTCCCACACCCACTGACAGAAATTAATGCCATTTTTGGACTGTCAACCAGACAGTGATGAATTACAAAAACCCCGTTCGGTAACGTACGCTCGATACGCCTTTCCCGCACCCTTCGCCCGGTTGGTGGTTCTCCAAACTCACACTCCCGCTTCGACAACCCTTCGCAATGTATTCGGACATCACGGGCCTTCGTCGTTTTCGCTCGCACTCTCCGCTAAAAGCGAAAGGAGGTCGAGGGGGTCAATGGGACTGTGAGGCACAAGCGTTCGTTGTGCGTTTGAGCGGTCTCGTTTTTCGTTCACGTGGGGATTTCGTCTCGCCTCACTTTTTGCGGTTTCCCCTGTTGCGTCAGTGATTCAAAGCGCGGCATTTTGACCTCTTTCGCAACGAAGACCACGATGATGTCACAATAGCTGGCGGCCTGGAGGGTGGGAGACGTCCTTTTTCTCCCGAGTCGTGTCGTGAAATTGGCCGGCGTTGCGGAACAACATGGGGCCGTGGCGGGGGCGCGTCCGCTCGCACGCTGCGCTCGCCCTCGCATTCCTCGCTCTCGTCGTCTCTTCGCAAGGCGCAACGCCGCCCACGTATAAGATCGGCTCCATTTTTGCGTTGACGGGCGCTTTGAGCGACGAGTCAAAGGAACAGCGCAGCGCACTCCGTGCGGGCGTGAGCTATGTGAATGCGAAGGGCCTCCTGCCGTTCAATGCTTCGTTTGCGATTGCTGGGCCCTACGACGACATGCTCGACCGCGCCACGAGTCTCGAGGCGTCGATTGAGCTGCGGAATCTGCACGTGATGGCCGTCGTTGGGCCGAACACGTCGCCGAATGCGGTGATTTCGCACCTCATTTTTAAGAAGGTGTGTTGTTGTTGCGCGGCCCTTTTTTTTTCTCGCCTTTCTTTGTCGCAACAAAATACGGCGGGGATTTTTTTTTTTTGGAAGGAATATGATAGCCTCTCGTTGCGTGCGTGTCTGATAAGTGTGTGTGCATGTTTGACTTTTTTCCGGTGGTGAGGGCGCATGAGAGGAGGAGGAGAGGGGGAGGCGTGTAATCTCCATTGTGCTCTTCTGACGCGTCGTCTTGGTTTTTTGTGTGTGCTTTGTGGGCCGTTTACTGACGAAGGCCCTCCAACGCGCGCAGTATCGCACGCCACAGTGCAGCATTGCCACAAGCCCAACGCTCAGCGATGCAAACGAATTTCCGTACTTCTTTCGCACGCAAGGCTCGGACGCGGGGGTGAGCGTTACAGTGACCGCTGTTGTGAGCTAAGACATTGCGTTTGGGTTTGTGACACACGCCGCGTTCACATATTTTTTCAAATTTTCAAACATTCAAATCGCGTGCCCTGCGCAGGCGAGTCCCATGCTTGTCCAGCTCTGCTACAGGATGGGCTGGCGCAAGATTGGCATCCTCAGCACGAGCGACGACTACGGCACGTCGTTCGCGCGCAGCCTCTACACCGAGGCGCTCGCCGGGGGAATCCTCGTGACGATGACGGACGGCGCGACACGCGACGCGTCGGGTGCCATCGACTTCAGCTCGCAGCTCTCGATTCTCCTGCGTGCGGACGTTCGGATCATCTTCTTGTTCGCGTACAACGCGGACGCCTTCGTGGCCTACCAGCGCGCCGCGCAGTTTGGGATGGTTGGTCCGAAGTACGTGTGGGTGTCGGAACATTCGAAGTTCACCCTCAACGACCAGCTGGCCGTGAGCGTGCCGGGCGCCTACAGCGAGTGGCAGCTACTCTTCACCGGCATGCTGTTCTTCACGTCTCAGCCAGGGTCCGGGCCCGTGTACGACGACTTTCTCGTGCACTTTGCGAACGACCGGCAGCAGGAACTCAACAACGGCACGTCTGTCAATGCCACGCGGGTGACGCGCGGCGCGTTTTCGGCCGACGACCAGCCAGTCAACAACAACGGCAATAACAACGACGTCCGCTCCCTCCCTGTCGTGGAAGCCGTCACGGCGCCGAGCATCGATCCGCGCCTCGTTCCCAGGCTCGTCCAGTCTCCGCTCGTGTTCGACTGCGTGGTGTCCGTGGCGCAGGCAGTGCGCTTTGCGACGTTCGCGCTGGACGAGGCCGGTTACGACGTCGCGGGCATTGGCGGCAATCTGACGGGGATGTCGCCGGTCAACGTGAGCGCGACGGCGCTTGTGGCAGCGGCTCTGCGCGTGCTGGCGGCCGACAACTCGACGTACATCAACGTCACGGCGATATCGGCCAAGGCGTCGACGTTTGGGGAACTCCTCATGGCGTCGGTGCGGGCGACGACCTTTGTGGGCGCGTCGGGTTCGGTCCGGTTTGACAAGGGCGGCGACCGCAGTCCATCGTGAGTAGTTCACTTGCTGCGATTTTTATTTTTTTTGTATTGAGTTTTATTATTATTATTATTATTATTATTATTTGGGTCTCTGTGATAGCCTAAATCGGATTTGTCCAAACAAATGCGTGCTGCTGTGTGGTCTGATGTTTGTTTCTGACGTTTCTTGGCGCTCTGCCTGCTCCGCAATGCAGGTACAGCCTGTGGAACTACGTGAGCGGCCGCAACGTGATGGTGGGCCAGTACACGCGCGCGCAAGGGCTTGCGCTGACGGCACCTGTGGTGTTCAGCGGGGGCTCCAGCACGAATCCCGGGGACGGGGTGGAGGGCAACTCGCTCTCGACGGGCGAAATCGTCGGGATTGTGTTTGGGTGCATTGGCTTTGTCATCATCGTCGGCGTGCTCGTGCTTGCGACGACGGTCGTGCGCCGCGCGAACCGCAGGGCGAAGGAGCAGGAGGGCCTTCGCAAGCTGGAGGAGGAGCGGCGCCGGGACGCGCTTATCCAGACGAAGATTGCGAAGGAGGGCGACAAGACCAAGAGCCTATTCCTCGCGAACATGTCGCACGAAATTCGCAGTCCCCTCAATGGCATTCTGGGCATTGCGCAACTGCTCGAGGACGAGTCGACGAACCCCGCGCAACGTGAGAGCCTCAGCACGATTCGCCGGTGCGGCGAGAGCCTTCTCCTCATCCTCAACGACATCTTGGTGAGTTCGTCAGCGCGTGCGCAGCCGCACCGGCTCTCCCTCTTGTGCGTTGTTGGAACTGCTGTTCTGTTGCATTAAAGGATATGGCGTCGTGCGCCATGCGAGTGCCGATACGTCCCTAACCTCCCCTTGCCCTTGGATCGCAGGATTTTTCGAAGCTCGAGGCCAATCTGATGGTTGTGAAGAAGGAGCCCTTTGACTTCTTCTCGGTTATCGAGGACGTCGTCTCGCTTCACGCCGGTGCGTGCATGCGCGACACACGCTTGCATTTTTTTTTTTTTGTTAAATCTGCGCATCAACTTCCTCGGTTCGTAGCCCATCTCCCGCTCACTGACCACATCTTTGTGGTTATCGCTCGCGCAGAGCTCGCTTTTCGCAAGAACCTCGACATTTCGTTCCACGCCTGCTGTTCTTGCCCCTCCTGTGCGTCGGGTGGCAAGGCCGGCGGCGACGCGCGCTGCCTTCTGCAGCCCAACGCAGTGGGCGCGCTAGGCGAGGCCGGCCGCTTTACTCAAGTGCTCAGCAACCTCGTCTCAAACGCCATCAAGTTCACCGAGACGGGCAGCGTGACGGTGTGCGCATCGCTCGTGCCAGACGGCGCGCCTCTGGTAAGCCGCTGCGCCCTCTCCCCTGGGTCGCAGTCGTGGCCGTCGCACGTGGTCGACGCAGAGACGCTTATCACACGCGGCGAAACGAAGGAGAGCGACGCGGAGCAGGAGTCTTCGCTGAAGCGTCAGGCGTCTCCCGAGGACGAGGGCATTGAGCTTGTCGACGTGCACGTGGACGGAGAGGTCGGCAAGGGGCACGGGATGAACGCACAGAACGCGGTGTTGCTGTTTGAGGTTCACGACACGGGCATTGGCCTGCTCGAGGCCGAGCTGCCGCGCCTCTTCTCGCGGTTCCACCAGGTGCGTTGCGGTTGCGCGCGCGCGCGTGTGTGTGTGTGTGTGTGTGTGTGTGTGTGTGTGTGTGTGTGTCTGCAGTGTCTCTCGTGTGTTCCTTACGTTTTGCATTGTCTCTGACCGACCCCTCCTTCTCTCTTATTTCTTGCGATCCCCGCAGGGCGACAACTCGCTCACCAAGAAGTACCAGGGAACGGGCCTCGGCCTTGCCATCTCGGCAAGTCTCATCAATCTCATGGGCGGTCGAATTGGCGTGCGGTCGGCAACGGGGCGCGGCTCGGTCTTCTGGTGCACGCTCCCTCTCTGCGAGCCCGCCGTGCGCAAGCCGAACAAGTCCGGGGCGTACTTTTCGTACACGCGCGGGGCGCCCACCACCCGCACGCAGAGCCGCGTCTCGGACACACAGGCGACCGTCGAGAGCCACGGGGCACTCCAGGCGGACGTCGTCACCGTGTACAGCGGCAGCGCACCCTTCCTCGCGTGTGCGCGCACGTGCTGCGGGCTCCTCGGCGTCGCGTGCACGACCACGACGGTCGCCCCGCCCATCCAACCGTCCCTTCTGCAGCCAGTCCTCGGGGATTTGGACTGGGCCATCGCGTCGTCTCCGCGCTCGTCTGGCGCTGAGGGAGAGACGTCGACCATGCCGCACACGGTGGCGGGCATCACGTGGTTTGGTTCTCCGCGACGGGGCGTGGCGGCGACCGTCCACCGCAAGCCACTCACTCGCTCCAAGCTCTATGTAGCGCTGTCGCGGGAGCCCACGGAGTCTGCGGCGGCGATCGTCCCTGAGCTGCCGACGGCCGCCGCGCCCATCTCCGTGCCATTCGAAGAGCAGGATTTGAGCGCGCGCGAGACGGCGACGTCGACGGCCGTGGACGGTGCGTCCGCAGGGGACCTCAAAGTGCTCGTGGCGGAGGACAACGTGATCAACCAGAAGGTCGCGCTGCGGATCGTGAAGAACACGGGCTATGGCGGCGTCGGGGTCGAGGACGGGCGCCAGGTCGTGGACGCGTACCTTGCGTCTCCGGGCTCGGTTGGCCTTATTCTCATGGACCTGCAGATGCCAAACGTGAATGGGATCGACGCGACAAGGGAGATTCGCGCGATAGAGGCGCAGAGGGGCCTCGCGCGCGTGCCCATCTACGCGCTCACGGCGAGCGCGATCGGCGACATTGAGCGCGATTGCCTAGCGAATGGAATGGACGGCTTCGTTTCGAAGCCTTTCCGCAAGCAGGAGCTCGAGGCGACGATCCGCACTGTGTGCCAAGCGCATGCACGGAGCAAACAGGCGTCGTCGTAAAGCCATTGCGCGCCGTGACCCGCTGTCTGTCGTTGCGCTTCTTTTGCGTGCGCGTGCGCGTGCCTCTTTTTTTTCAACCGGGGCCCTCTTGCGGGCGCCCTCTCTTGCGGCTCTGCTTATGCGTAGGCTGGATCTGCGCTCGCGTCCAAGGACTGTGGCGGATGTGCCGTGTTCGATGCTGTCTAATATACACATATTCCTTCCGTTCATCGTGTTGCAACGAGTGGAACAAAACGAATATTTTACGACACGCGCGCCCTCTCCGCACTCGTCCAAAAATTTGAAATCGAGAATGCCCCCTCATATACCGCCGCACGTCCTTAAAGCTCTGCGGCGCTGGCACTTCGTCGCCGCAGCCCTCCGCCTCGCGGCCGGCACTCACACGTCCACTCGCTGCTTCTTGGCAGGCTGATCCTCGGCGTCAGGCTGAGCCGGCGGCAGTCGCATCGTCGTGAGATTCGGCAGCAAGACGTCCATTTGGTCGATGTGGTCATGGAGCAGAGCTTTTGTGTCAACAGCCCACTGCCGCAAGCACTTCATCGTCGCCTTGATCGAGCCCTCGTCCGACTCCTTGCAGTACACGCGCAGCTGCTGCTCGCGGAAGCTCGTGGGTACGGCGATGCTGCTCACCTGCGCATCAATGGGGCGTGTACGGGTGTGAGTGTGCATGTGCGTGTGCGATGCGTGAAGCGTGAGCACGTGCATACACAACGATCTCGCAAGCGCATTGTGTGTGCGTGCAACAACGTAACCGTGCCTCCGCAGACAAGCGCAAGGTGACCCACCAGCTCCTTGCGAATGGGCGCGGCGTAGTCGGGGTTGCGCTTCGAGTAGAAGTTGACCGCGTCGATCGGATTCGCGTCCTTCATCCCGTAATCAAAATCGATCAGGTGTACCACAATGTCCTCCTTTCTCAGGTGGGTCCCCGGCGGCGCCCGCTGCGCAATGGCGTCGCGGATCTCCTCTGCGCGTGGGAGGGGGCTGTTGTTAGGTGCCGTAATGTGCGCGCGCACACACACACACACACAGACATACACATACACGCACGCACGCACACACACACACACATACACACACACACACACACACACACACACACACACACACACACACACCACACCACGCAAGCACGCACGCAAGCACAGCAGCGCATACCGATCTTATCCTGGCTGTAGCGCTCCTTCGGCACTCCCATCCCAACAAAGCGATAGAGGTCGCGCATGTCGATGCGCTGGAGGACCCTCTTCGCGGGCGCGAGCTTCGGGTCCGTTGACATGCGAATGAGTATGAGAATCGAGTCCGTGATGTAGCTGTAGGCGTCCGGGTGGCGGATCGAGTCCGAGAGCTTGCAGGTGCCGCCCTTGCACGGGAACTGGAGGTAGGGGTCCGCCAGGAGCATCGCCTCGCAGATCCTGCGAAGGGCGCGCGGAATTGAGAGGGTGACAGAGGGAGAGGAGTGGAAAGAAAGAGAGGAAGGATGTGATGCATTGGAGAGAAAGACGCACACAAGTCTGGCCCAAGGGACGTGCCAGCAAGCAGAGGGCGCCACCCACATGTACTCGACGATCTTGGCGACACGGTGCTGGTAGGCGCGCTTGTGGAGCGAGAGGCGCGTGTGGAATATCTCGTACATCTGCCAGTCCTCCTTGACCGGATGACAGATCTGGACCGTGCCGTCCGCGCCCAGCTGTGACGAGACGTGTGCCACATAACGTAAGTGTCGAGAGCGCGCGTGTGTGCGTGTATGCGTGTGTGTGCGGCGTGAATGCACGCACTCATGCATAAGTCACTTACCGCGACGCGCGCGTTCATGAGGATGCGGCCGTGGTCGTACGTCGCCTTCATCCCGAGGTATTGGCAATCGCGCGCAAAGTAGTCGAGCTTGTCGACGTCGATTGCGTTGCGCTTGTTCGCGACAATCTCAAAGAGGAACTCCTTGCCGTTTGTGCGCCTGTGCAAAGGACAAAGCGTTGGGATGACACACACGGAGAGGTGCAGATCGCGCAAAGATGGCATAGAGAGGCACGCACGCACACACACACACACGCACACACGCGCACACTCACAACGCACGCACACACGCGCCAAATGCCGAACTCACGTGTCGGGCGCCCTGGACTTCTTTCCGAGGATGAGATCCTTGATGAAGGCAATGTCGTCGTCGCCCATGTTGCGCGCCGCAAAGTCCGGCATGAGGTGGTTCTCCTTGACGAGGTGATCGAACATCATGATGGAGCCGTCCTCGTGCTGCGATACGCCGTTCGCGAGTGCGTCGTAAGAAGGAGCAGGGGCATATAGAACGGGCGCATAGACACCAACGACAAAGAGAGGACATGACATGTAGCACGACAATTGAGCGCCAAGGGAGCGGCTTCGAAGAGGAGACATGACATGTAGAACGACAACGCGTAGTACCCTATGCGACAAGTGCGCATAAGGAGCAAGACGCACGTGCACTAAGGGCCGACATGTGACCAGCGATCACGGCGAAAGAGCGTTCAGGGCCAATAGTGCGATTGGCTCCTCACCTTCCAGTCGATGCCGCCCGTCGCGAGGGGAATAAAGTACCCGTCGAACATGTGCGAGAACGGGCCGTGGCCGAGGTCGTGGCAGAGGCCCGCAATCTTGACGCAGAGCACGTCCGCGGCCGTGATGCCGAGCAGCGGCTGCTTCTGGCGCAGCGCCTCAACGAGCTTGCCCGCCAGGTGCATCACGCCGATCGAGTGCTCAAAGCGGTTGTGGCATCCTCCCGGAAAGACGTAATAACACGCGCCGAGCTGCTTGATGTCGCGGAGGCGCTGAAACTGGCGGGTATCGATGATGCGCACGCACAGCGCGTCCACTTCGATGTGCCCGTGGATAGGGTCGTTAAAGAGCTTGCCGGGCGGCACGAACGCTTCGGGGGCTGCGTCGCTGGCCTGCGGACGGCGGGCGCCGGGGATCCGCTCGATGGCCGCGTGGAGGAGCGGCGTCACGGTATCCTCGTCGCGCCCGCGCTTCTGGGGAGTCACGTCCCCCATGTTGAGGCAGAGGGTTGTTCTTGGAAGTTTTGTGTTGATTTCTTGGTTGCGGGAAGACTGTTAACACTTCATCCAGTGCTGTGAGATGGCGTTCCTATGTGCGCTTTGTCCGCCGTGTGCGTGCGAGTGTGTGTAAATGTTTACTGTGTGTGTGTGTGTGTGTGTGTGTGTGTGTGTGTGTGTGTGTGTGTGTGTGTGCACGTGTGTGTATGTGTGTGTGTGTGTGCACGTGTGTGTATGTGTGTGTGTGTATGAGGGTGTGTGTGTGTGGCTATTCGTTCGCCGCCTCTTTTCGCGACGTTCGCCGGCGAAGCCGGCGAATCAGAAGTGTAACGCACCGCCATTTCCGATCGTAATTTTGAGCGACAATCGGACACATTTTCCGACCCTGCTAAATTTTAGGTCATGTGCTCGACAAAAGCTATGGTGCATCTCCGCAACTTTGTATTAACTGCGTGGACGTGGGACGAAGTTCGCTTGAGTACCCACGTGAACGGTAGCCGAGGTGACGCATCAGAACGCTTTCGATGGCTCCGCCTTACTTTGAAACGTGGGACGATTTTGCGAAGGCGGCGGAAGAGCTGTACCTTGCGAGCCCTGGCAAGGTGACTAACTGCTGCGCATTGTGTGTGCAGAGCCGAAAAGTGCAACAGATTTTTGCCATCTCGTATATGTGTCGTGTGTGGGCGTGTGTTGTGAAAAGCTGGGTCGGATGGGCGATGAATAGCCATTGAACCGAGTCCATATCAACAGACCCGCTATGTCGTGAAGTACCGCCATAGCGAGGGCAAGATGGTGCTCAAGGTGACCGACGACGTTGTGGTAAGTGCTCGGTGGCGAAGCATGCGTGCGCGGGTGCGTGTTGCTGGCACACTGGAGGCTTGCCTTCTTGGTACAGGTCGACGACTCACCGACCTTCACTCGCATTGTGCTTGCCACGTGCAACCCGTGTTCTTTCAATGTCCGCGGGTGCTCATGCGTCCACTTGTTCCGCCCAGTGTCTCAAGTATCGGTCGGACCAAGCGCAAGATCTGAAGCGGCTTGAAAAGCTCAACAATTCACTCATGCGCCACATGATCTCGTCCAAGTGAACGTCCGCTGAGTCGCTTTGCGTTGTGTGCCCGTGCCCGCTGCGGCGTCGCGTGCGTGCGTGCGTGCGTTTGCGCGTCTGTGCTTTTGCGTGCCATAGTCGTCGTCAACTCAACTCCCTTCATCTTGCCATGAAGTGCTGATGTCCGGCACTTACGTGCGAGAAAGGCATGTTGGCGACATTACACTTTGCTTCCACACAAACAAAAAGTCTACGTCGGGTAAAGTCTGTAGTAGTAGAGCTTTCTTCACAATTGTGCGGCCATGGGGACGCCTCCAACGACAGCCTTGCAAGACCACACCGAACCGACGCGCAGAGCTCATGCGAAATGGCAAACACGTAACACACACAAACCCTCATAGCCACAAACGCACACGCGGAGTTACGCACAGGGCGGCAACACGTGTCGCTCGCACCCTTACAACGCGCTGCTGCCAATGAGCGGACTGCGCTCTCCCTTCCGATCGGAGAAGATGGCGTCGATCTGTTCCTGCGTGAGGCCCTTCGTCTCCGGCACCGTGCGCAGCACAAAGAAGAAGCCGAGCGACGTCGTGACAACGTACGGAATGAACGTGTAGTCGTTGAGGTGGTCGCTCATGATCGGGAACGTGAGGCCGACGGCGAGGTTCGCGAGCCAGTTCGTGCCGACCGCGAGGCTCATCGCAGGTCCACGCGCCTCCATCGGGATGATCTCCGCCGCCATGAGCCAGGGAATCGCGCCGGGACCCACGGCGAACGAGATGACGTTGAGCATGACGGCGGCGATCGTCACGTAGCTCATGCCGCTCTCCTTCTTGAACGCGAGCGAGATGGTGAGCACTGCGTACGTCACCGCCATGCCGGACAGCCCGATCAAGAGGAGGGTACGGCGGCCGAGGCGTTCGATGAGGTAGACGACCTGCGTGCACGAGGATAAGCAACGCGAGTAGGATTGCGTGACACAGTCGTGCTTGCTGTAGCGTCATCAGGGGGAGAGGGACTGACTCTCATAACAACGAACACACCAAGTCGCGCGAGGTACATCCGCATTCTCACCAAGACCGTGACGAGGACGTTGACGGCGCCGACCAGCGACGTTGCCAAATCCTGGTTGGACACGTTCGCCTCCTTAAAGTAGGTGGCCGAATAATAGAACGTTGCGTTGATGCCTGCACGCACGCACCAACACGTTAGGGCGGCTCTCAAAACGAACGCTAAGCTTGCCAATTGATACGCAACCCTCGCGCAAACCCTCGCACAAACCGGACATGGACAGCGACTCATGGCCACAAACACACGCGCCCGTACACACGGCTTCACTTCGTGCGCGACAACAACCCACCCGACAACTGCTGGCAGAGCATGAGGCCGCACGCAATGATGATCGGACGGCGCATGTGCGCGTCCATCATCACGCGCCACCCCTTGGCGCCGGGCCCAGAGTTGACGCGGATGTTCGCGGCGAGCTCAATCTCCATCTCCGCAATCTCAGACTCGACGTTGAACGACCGGCGGAGCCTCCTCAGCGCATCGACTGCCTGCTCCGGCTTGCCGTGCGCGTACAGATACCGAGGGCTCTCGGGAGAGAACGGGAAGAGGATGAGCTGGTACACCGATGCGGCGGCCGTGAGACCGAGCAGAATGCGCCAGCCGTGCTCCGTCCCGAGGGCCTGGTCCATGCCGAGAAGCTGCGCGACCAGAATGCCGAGAGTGATGGCAAGCTGGTTGAGCGTGCCGAGGGCCCCGCGGTACGCCACGGGCGAGATCTCGGAAATGTACATGGGAACGACGAGCGTCGCAATGCCTGTAGGGCAAAAGCGGCACGCATTGAGTGGCATGCGACGCAGATGTCAAGACGCGGTCGCAACCCGTTACTTCCGGCAGTCCTGGGGAACATTCACAGTCGAACGCACGCACCCACCGCAGCCAATGCCGACAATAAAGCGACCGGCGGCAAGCAACCCCCACACCGACGCAAAGGTCATGAACGCGGCGCCGGCCACGAGGAAGACGTTGTTCACGAGCAATGCGTTGCGTCTGAAGGAAACGAGGCAGCGGAGAGTGAGTCGAGTGCGAGTAGTGTGAGACAGAAACATTGAATGCCACGCACCGTCCGAGCTTGTTTGCAAGGTGACCCGCAGCGAGGCCACCGACCATGCCACCGGCGCAGAAGAGCGAGACGACGACGGACCACTCGAAGCTGCTGAATTCCTTGCCACGCTCGAGGAACCAGCCGCGGATCACCTGAAAGCAGCACGTGAGCAGGCAAATCGAGGGCAACTCGCAAAGCACGGCTACGCACATCCTTAGGGTTGTTGATGACACCGGTGTTGTACCCGAACTGAAGCGACGAGCCGACGACGGCGGACGTGGCCGCAAGAAGCAGCACGCCCGTGAGCCGGCCCGGTGGGCTCTGGCCAACGAGCTGCGATGCACAACGAGATCATGAGTCTCAGGGCACTCTCTGTCCTCTTGTGTGCGCGGGTAGTGTGCCCTTCTAACCCATTCAGAGTGAATTCAGAGTGATTATAGACAACAACAGCTCGCACAGAGTTGGCAGGTATTCTGAAACAGGCGGAGACAATGCGTGCTCGTACCGGATCCATTAGTCCCTGTTCCTCCATGGCTGCAGCGTCTGGGAGACACAGACGCCACGAATGAGGCTCAAGTCGTGAAGACGAGGGGAGCGACACTTAATAGCCACAGTCGCCGCACGTGCGTGTTGTTCCACGGAAAAACCCTCGCAGTGTAATTGCCGCGGCGTGACCGCTCTCCTAAAATACTGTAAACACATGCCCAAAATAGCCAAACTATGGTTACTATAAATAACTTTATACCAACACATATGGACATATGAGGTAAACTAGATTCATTATTATCTTTAGTAGAATATATTTTCATGTTTATACTAATTTGGAAGAGTTCGACCCCGCCCTTGCAAACGATTGGTGTGGCCGGCCAGCCCAGCCCAACAAAACAGCCACCATTGTCCCCGACCCGACACACACGCACACGCGCACACGGCCACACGTGCACGCACACACGCCTACATCATACTCCCCTGCAAGCACGCACAGGGACTCGTGTCTGTTGATTCTTCGTTGAAACGTCTTTTGCGAAGACAGCGGCGAAATTAGGTTGCGCTGTGAGACAGAGGTCGGGTCGTACAACGCTTATCGTCCACGCCGCACTTATCGTCCGATCGTTCTCTCGGCTATGTGATTTTGGCACGGCGCGGCTGGGCGCAAACGAAGTAAGGAAATGGCGCGTCCGATCATGCGACGCCTCGTCGTTGTGGCGTTTGTCGCTATTGCGCTCGCCCACGGGGCATCTGCAGGTGAGAGCGATGTAAACGTCCCTGTCAATTATGCCGACAAACCAATGTTGCATTTCGAGTGCGTGCGCTTCCTTTTCGCTGTGGTTTCTGACATGTTGCCGATTATCTTTGGACAGCGGACTGCAACTCGCTCAGCGCCCCCTCGGCGGCGGCGGCGGTGGCCCTTCCTACGGGGTGCACGCGCGTGCTCGGTGACGTCGTCATTACGGCGCAGGATCTGACGCAGCTGCCTGCGAACATCTTTGGTTCCATCAGGAACATCACTGGCACACTCCGCGTGTCAAGCTGCCGAACGCTCGCGTCGCTCGACGGACTCAACGCCGTTGTGGCCGTCGGTTCCTTGGAAGTCTTGTCGAATCCCATGTTGAAGACTCTCCAGGGTCTCGGCTCCCTCGCGAAAGTGACTGGCAACGTCACCATTTCGGCAAACGTGGCGCTCACGTCGCTTGCAGGCCTCGAGTCTCTCTCGTCGATCGGGAAGGTCTTGACGATCACGACCAACGTGCAGCTTGGGAGCGCCGACGGTCTGTCTGCACTGACGAGCGTCGGTACGCTGTCGATTTCGCAGAACGACGCGCTCGCAAACCTCAACGCGCTGTCGAATTTGGCCGTGATCACCTCGGACGCGACGATTGCTGGCAACGACGGGCTGCTCGATCTGAACGGGCTGTGCGGGCTCGGTCGCGTGGGAGGGTCGCTCGCGCTGCGCAGCAACAACAAGCTCGGCAGCATCGACGGACTCGTCATGCTCACAAACATTAGCGGGAATTTGTTTGTGGAGAAGAACGCCGTCTTGCTTACGATCGATGCGTTCCGGAGCCTCAAGTCGGTGGGAGGGTCGGTCGCTGTCCAGCTCAACTCTAAGCTCTGCTACACTTCGGACGTGCCCTTTGCGGCCGTTACCGCCGGCGGTGTGTTCGTCGCGAACAATCGCCTCCCGGACGATCCGTGCCCAGCGACGCGACGTGAGTGCTCCGCTCATGTCTCATGGCGCGTCCCACATTTTACTTTGACGTTGTCGAAGGATTTTTAGACGGAGATTTCAGCTCGTTCTTGTGCGCAATACGTTTGCGCACTCAAGTGAGCTCACCGCGCATGTATGCCGCGCAGCCATACCCAACTGGCCCGCGAACGGCCGTGCACCCACGGTGGCCGTCGTGCAGTCCCGGTCGCTCCCCCTGTTGTGGGTGCCGGCGACCAACGACAACGGGCTCGTGTTCAAGTACGAAGTGCTATCAAACAACACGGTCATCGGCACGCTCGACCTCAGCGCGACGTCGACGTCGGGGAGGTGCGTCTGAGTTGGCCCGCTTGCGTGGTTGCTGTTTCTTGCGCCGAGGGCGGAGAGAACAGAGAACATGGGTGCTGCTTTCCTTCCCGTTCCACAGACGCTTGTCTCACGTGAGCTGATTTTCATAAGTCATCCTCCAATCCCCTTTCTTCCTGCAGCACCGTTCGCTTTCGCCCCGTGGACAACCCCATCACGTTCACGGCGACGAATTTGTCACCGTTCACGGTCTATTACATCGCCATCAAGGCATACAACCTCGCCGGGGCGCGCGTGAGCGACTACGCGACGATTCGCACGTACAGCGACAGTGAGTGTTCTGCCTGTGCAGTCGCGCGCGACGTGTGTGTGTCACGAGCATGTGCATGCGTCGGATGTTGCGGTGTTGGGCTCTTGCGCGGTGTGTGCGTGTGCGTTCGACTTATTAACTAGCCATGACATTTCGCAGTCCCTGATGGCGTCGCCGCTCCGAATACGACCGTTCTCGATGCACGCACAGTGCAGGTGGGTGCTCCTTCAATGCATCTCCTCTCCTCTTTCGCGATTCCGCACAGATGGGGCCACTCGACTACACCTCACGAAGTCATCGCGCCCGCAGGTCTCCTGGACGCCGCCCACGACCACAAACGGGCCGATTACGTCGTACGTAGTGCGCCGTGACGGCACCGTGACGTTCGAGGGCTCTGCGCTTAGCTATAGGGACGCGGGTCTCGACCCCTATACGACGTACTCTTACACGGTGGAGGCGAAGACGGTTGCGGGTGGTCGGCAGAGCGATGCGACGAACGCGACGACCAAGGAGGATAGTGAGTGTCAAGAAGCATACGCAGTCTCGTTTGTCAATGTCGTTTCTTGCCAAAAATGCATGTCAGTGCCCCTTGACGTTTACCGTCCTAACGGCGAACTTATTGCTCTCCCCTCCAGAGCCGTTCCAAGTGCGCGCGCCAGCAATTGCGGGCACGTCCCCTACGACACTTTTCATCGTATGGCCCATTCCCGGCCAGCCCAACGGCGTAATCACCAAGTACGAGCTCTACCTCGTCCGCGGCGCCGCGAGGTCGCTTGTCTACACGGGCGTGGGCCGCACCTTCTCCATGACTGGCCTCACGGCGAACACGCAGTACACGTTCCTCGTGACCGCTTACACATCACAGGGCTCCACCGAGAGCCTCCCGGCGTCCGGTAAGACGCAGCCGAACTATGGACCCGACGGCGCCGCCGCTGCGACGTCACCCGCGCTGGCACTGATCGCGCTTGTTGTGGCGTTTGCCGTCGCGATGGTTGTGCCGCACTGAGTGCCTGGGAGTTGGGAATCGCGGCATTTTTGTTGCGTGCTTGCGTCTTGCGTCGTGGTGTTGCGTGCGCGTTTTTCAGCTTCCAATTGTGACCTTTGCTGCGTCACTGTTCTTTCCCCCACGCATCATGAAGTGAACCTGACTCTTGTCTATCGTCTGAAAGATCTCTCTCGCTTTGAGGGCGGTGGGGCGAGTGGGACGGGGCTTTGCAGTCACTGCTCTCGTAGGTGACAGGTTTTTTGACAGCCACTGGAGAATGACGTTTTATACTACATAACAAATTTCACAATCGCTGCTGTCACTAACAGAACACAACTGATCACTTCCGATTCGAAAATCGTTATATAGTCGGATATTTTGCGGTTACTTTTGACATGGCGACGACTCGCCGGGTGTGTGGAAAGCTATAAACTCGCCGAGCGGCATAGAACACGCGCAGTGCATCTTTCGTGGTTCACGACAAACTGAGAATCATCTCACTTTCTTCACGAGTAAGGCGTTGCTGTTTCGTCGTACAGTGCGAGGAAGGGGTCGTTGTTCACGGCGCTGCGGTCACTTACTGTCTCGGCATCGGCCCCGTGTTTCCTGGGCCAGTTCGCGCCGCCGCCAGAGCTACAACACGCGTCTCTTCAGCGGTCGTTGCTTTACGTGCAATCATTTTTCCCTTCAATAGGCGCCGGCGTGGTTCGTTCCGCTTCTCCGTCATTTCGGGCGCAATTGCGAAACGTCAAGTCCATCTGCCAACCGGCGTGCCATGACTCGACGGCGGTGACTGAAATCCCTCCGTGATGGCGGACGCCATCGGCGCGAATGGCGCAGACGCACCCGCAGCGCAGTCCGTTGGGACACTTGGGCCGCCGCCGACATATTTTGGGTCGCACATCCGCCTCGCACATCCCGCCGTAGCAGCGGACGCTCGCGCCGATCTCCCTTCCCCACTGAACGGACACGCGGGAGCGGGAGGGGGTGCATCACTACCGCCACCTGCGTCTGCGCCGCTGACGGGATCAGGCACGGGGACCATTCATTACCGCCCAGTTGGACCGCCTGCGTTCTATGTCTCGTCGGGCGGCTTTCCGGGAGCGGGTAAGGGCCACGTTCTGAGTGCGGATGCGGCGGCGTCTGCGCCTGAGAGCGCGACGACGGGACGATGGCCACTGGCGGCATACCCTTCGGCTTTCCCTCCCATGTACGCGCCGCACGCGGTCGCCGACGTGCAGCCGCAGCCGCCCTTTCATCAGCCGCAGCTGTCGTATGCGCACCCGCACGCGCAGCCTATGGCGGCTGTTCCTCCGCCAGACGCCGAACCGCCGCCGTATCCCGGTCGATGGTTATTGCAGGCTGACGACCGCGCGCCGCCGCCTTACGCCGGACGAATGCGCGCGCCGTCGATGGACGGTGGCGTGGACTACGCGGGCGTCGCTGTGTCTGAGCCTGCGGTCGCGCCGAGTTGGGGCGGGGATGACGGCCCGATGCAGCTTGATGGTGGCAGGGAGGAGGAGTTGACGGCGTCCTCCCTGTTCCTGCGAATGGTCTCCGTGCGCGACGTCTCACTCGCCGAGGCAGAGGATATGTGAGTGTGTTCCCTCTCCTTCCATTCAGTCTCTTCAGATATTGTGCATCCGTGCGCGCGGTATATTTCCGTGTGTAACTGTCCTGGTTTGGGCGCCGCAGCAAGCAGGGTCTCTTGTCGCACCCCGGCTTTCCCTCCTTGCGGCAAGCTCTCAGCGACGTGCGGCGACTGAAGGCACTGGGCGAGCCGTATCGGCCACAACCGGTACCGTTTACGTCCTACCTGTCCCGACCAATGCGCGACAGTGGCGAAAACGGCGTGGACGAGGCCAGCATGGACATCTTCTTGCGAAAGCACCTCGAGGTCGCGCCCGCCGTTACATCGCACCCAGAGGCGCAACATAAAGTCGAGAACGGCGTGAAAGGCGCGCCGAGTGCGGTCCACTCGACTCGACCGTCGGGTGCACACACGGGGAGGACCGAAGACGACGGCGCTGCGCAGATGGATATCAGCGAGGAGGGCATGGGGAGCGATCTTAGCGAATCGGAGCGCGAGGGCGACGCCGAGGCGGAGGCCGGTGACACGACCATGGCTGGGAAGGCAGCGACTGGCCGTGTGGGCGGCTTCGTCACGGCGCGGCTCCAAGCAATGGCAACTGTGTACCGGGAGGAACGGGAGAAGGTGCGACAGGGTGCGCGCGCATGTGTGTGTGTGTGTGTGTGTATGCGTCTCTGTTGGGGCTCATATACTAACCCACCGACCTCCTTTTCTCACAATTGCGTTCGCCTGTCGGCTTCCAATGGAATGCAGTTGGATGAGGTGAGGGTCAATTGCTGGGAACTTTTTTTTTTTCTCACCTGCAGTTACCTCTTACCCAACTTGCGTGTCTCCTGACCTCCGTCGTAGTGTACGGCGACCTTCATGCAGCACGTGAGCGGCCTCATCGCAGAGCAGGCGTTGGTGCGTCCCATTGTCGAGCAAGACGTGGAAACGGCGCTCGCAAGTGTTGCGGCGCGCTTCATATCGCTGCGAATGCGACTGAAGCAGACGGCATGCGAGGCCGTCATCTTCACTCGCGCCAAGCGACTGGCCGCATCCAGGTGGGAGGAAAGGTCATCTTTCTTTGAGCTTCCGATTCGTCGCTTCTCCTTAGCGGGGAGACAGTTGACTCTGAAACGTTTCGTTGCTCGTGTTGACGGGCCCTCACCTTTCTAATCTCCCGCGGGACAGGGGAAAGCGCGGCAATTTCACAGAGGCCGTGAGCGACATACTGGAGGGATGGTTTGCGTCGCACATTGGCGATCCGTACCCGACCGAGGCGGACAAGGAGGCCCTTGCCGAGCGGTGCGGCATTACGCTGCTCCAGGTGAGCAACTGGTTCGGCAACAAGCGCATCCGCTTCAAGAAGGCAATCGCGCGCGCGTGTGGCGACTCGTTTCCGGCCAAGACGGCGAGATTCACGGTGAGTATACGGACGGCCCAATATTCCTGCTTGTGTGCGAGTATATGCGAGGTCGTGTCGTTGATTCTGAGATTATGTACCCACAGAACATGAGACGAGGCATGCCACTGGCGTCAGCGCCCGCGAAGCCCGCCGTTGCCGCCGCGGCGCCAGCTGCAAGCGCCATGGGCGACGCGCAGCAGACAAGTCCTTCGGGAGTGGAGCAAGGAGCGCCCGTGAACTTGCCCGTGGAACGCGAGGAAATTTCGCAAGCGACCCCTGCTGGCGGAGAAGCCGGACGCCAAGAAGTGAGCGACGGTGCAGAAGCGGGATCGGATGCACAGGCAATGGAGACGGAGCCTCCAACGAACTCGCAGACGTAAACGCAAGCAGCACTGCTGCGTTAATATAATATTTTTTGGGGTTCAGGCAGTGAATAACCGTTGGCGTTGTGTGTGTGTGTGCGTGGTGTGGCCATCTACCGTGTTGATGGTAACCTGACGGCGTCATCATCGTTGAGCATCTTGAAGAGCTCTCCCTGATGCAGCGTGATGTGACACACCTGCTGCCATCGGCTCTTTCTTCCCTTGTTGTTCAGAATGGCATCGTGAGATCCGCACCACCCTCAACCATGACGAGCGCGCGCGGGCGGCAGGGCCCACTGGTCGCCGCCATTGTCGTGCTGGGCGTTTTGAATCGCGTGCTCTACAAAATCATGCTCGTGCCCATGCGCGACTACCCGTACGTCATTTCGCAATTCGTGACCTTCGGCTACGTGTTCGTCTACTTCTCGATCCTCTTTGCGCGGCGCAAGGCGGGCATCGTCACTCCGCACATGATGTCCGTGCCGAAAATGCGATTCGTCCTCATCGGTTTTTTCGAGGCGGCGGCGTATTATGTGGGCGTCGTGTCGGCCGCGCGAATACCCGGCACTCTCCTGCCCATCCTGTCGCAGATGGGTTTGCCGTCGACCATGTTGCTATCCGCCGTTCTACTGAAGATTAGCTACTCGCGCTTACAATTCATCGGCGCCGCCCTCGTAGTCGCTGGCGCGACCGCCGCCGTATCGACGACCACAACCGTGTCGGCTGTGTTTGACATGGTCGATTTTCCTGCGGCGAGCGCGCTCGCGTACGCTGCGAGTGGCGTCATTGGTTCGCTTGCGTTCGTCGCAAAGGAGATGGCGTTTGCAGATTCGCATCGCCCCGATGTGTTCGTCGTTAACAGCTTCGGGTCGCTGTTTCAGTGCCTCTGGATATTCGTCCTCATGCTCATGCAGCCGGCGGTATCGATGGCACTCGGCCGTGTCCTTCCCGCATCCGTTTCTCTGCCGAACCCGGAGGCGGCGTCCGAAGGTGCGAAATGTCTCGCCGGCGCGACGCCCGGCGTGTGCGCGGATACGATGCCGTGGCTCGCGCTCGGTTATGTGACCGTTAATCTCGGCTGGAACATCGCGATATTGACCCTCGTGAAGGTCGCCGGCGCTACGCTGTCGTTCGTGGCGGTGACGGTATCCATCCCGCTTACATACGTCGCGTTTTGCTTGCCGCTCCCTCTTCTACACGCCGCGGATGCGACGGTGGGAAGTGTGGTCGGACTCGTTCTTGTCGTCGCCGGACTCGTCGCGTTTCAACGGGAAAGTGCACACGCCGCGCCGCAACAGAAGCCGGGCGCTCCACTTGACGGGGGCGTATGACGCGCTCGGCGGAAATTAATATATATATATATATATATATATATATATATATATATATATCTGTTATTTTTGAAGATAAGGGGTTTTGTTCTCTCCTTTATTCGCCTTCTCTTTCAAGTTAGTCTTCATGTCTTGTACGACAGGATAAGGCAATTGCCCATGGTTCCACTACACTACCCTGGTAAGTTTGCTGGAACGGAGTAACAAAATTGTTACAATCATAAGTAAAAATATCCTTATTTGTGACATGAGCGGCAAATTAACCATATATAGTACTTTGATGCAGGGGGTTCATAGATGGAGACTGGGTCGCTTTTTCCTCACAATTTGGTGTAATTTTCAATTTATTGCCTCACAAAAACCGGTTGAATATTTTTAGCAACGGCGACTTCACCTGCTTTTATAGGTAATTTTGTGCCTGGAAATATATTCGAAAAATCGAAACATAATTTGCGGGTTGTCTTTAGTATGAAAATTGTACCAAAGTTTGAATTATTTTTGCAGGGGCAACACACACACACACACACACACACACAACACATCACAACCACAGAGCGAGACCGCATCTTCCTTGTTCCACGAACGCTGAAAACCGGCTTGCCGACAGGTTCTCCTGCGTCGCGTGTTAATTTTCCAGTGCTGAGTGTGTGGGGCGTGCACTCATTTTTGCTACAGTGGTGGGTATATATGCGTGATGTGTGTGCTTGTGGCGGGTGGATTCAGCGAAGCACAAAAATTGTCGTAGGCGTGGCACACTTCGGGATTGCCCTTTGAAATACGCTGTCATTTTACATTGGACGCTGGAGTGCATCTTTCACGTTCTCAGCTCGCTGGAGCATATACCCTCTCACTTCAACGCATCTCTTACCCGCTTGTCTCTCGGTCCCCCAGCACTATTGGTGTGGGCGTAGCTTTCGTTACTAGTCCGCTCGCGAAATTCGGTTTGTAAGTCGTGTGGCTGCGCTTGCGCGGCGTCGACCGACAAGAAAATGGGAAACCAGGGCATGGCGGACCTGATTCCGCTCGTGAATAAGCTTCACGATGCGTTCTCGCACATGGGTCTCGACAACCCGCTCGATCTGCCGCAGATTGCCGTCGTCGGTAGCCAGTCTGCGGGCAAGTCGTCCGTGCTCGAGAACTTCGTCGGAAAGTGAGTTTGCAGCCGACTCACACCTCCCTCTTCCCTTTTCCCACTCTCTTTTGCGTGAAAGGCATTCGCGCACACAGAGTGGATTTCTTACTTTCTCTTCGCGCTATTAGGGATTTTCTTCCCCGTGGTGCCGGTATCGTCACCCGTCGTCCTCTCATTCTCCAGCTCGTATTCAACAAAGGACCAGGTGGGTGGAACTCGATCAGATATTTTCAATGAGTTCTTTTTTTTTCCCCCATTTTTTCGGGATTCTGAACGTTGCGACTTGTTGTGCGCGGCAGAGTATGGAGAATTCTTGCACGCGAAAGGCAAGAAGTATACCGACTTCGATGAGATTCGACGCGAAATTGAGGCGGAGACGGACCGTGTCACGGGCAGCAACAAGAACATTTCTCCCATCCCCATTTCGCTCCGCGTCTTCTCGCCGAACGTGCTCAACCTGACGCTGATCGATCTTCCCGGTCTCACGAAGGTGCCCGTCGGTGACCAGCCGAAGGGTGGGTGATCCTGTCGAGCTATATTGCTCTTTCCTCTTCGCGCGCATTGCTGTTGAAATGGGAGTATGTCACTCGATGCCCTGTCTCACTCCGGCTGCGCGTGTGCTGCAGACATTGAGTTCCAGATTAGGGACATGCTCATGCAGTTCATCACGAAGCCGAACTGCCTCATCCTTGCCGTCTCCCCCGCCAACTCCGATCTCGCCAACTCGGACGCGCTCAAGATTGCCAAGGAGGTCGACCCCAACGGTCTCCGGACGATTGGTGTCATTACCAAGCTGGTGCGTGGAATGCTTTGCGGTGTTTCTGTCATGAAACTGCACGTTGCGGCTTGGCTAATGATATGGAGTTTCGCGCGTGTTCAGGATCTCATGGACGCCGGCACTGACGCGCGCGAGATTCTCGAGAACAAGCTGCTGCCGCTGCGCCGTGGCTACGTCGGTGTCGTGAACCGTTCGCAGAAGGACATTGAGGGCCGCAAGGACATTCGCGCCGCCCTCGCCGCCGAGCGCCAGTTTTTCATGAACCACCCGGCGTACGCGCACATGGCGGACCGCATGGGCACGCTGTACCTGCAGAAGGTGCTCAACCAGCAGCTGACGAACCACATTCGCGACACGCTGCCCGAGCTCAAGGGGAAGCTGCAGCACCAGATGCAGACGCTCGAGAAGGAGGTATCGGAGATGAAGAACATGGACGCCGACGACCCGTCGCTCAAGACGAAGGTCATGCTCCAGCTCTGCCAGCAGTTTGCCGACGATTTCTTCAAGAGGATTGACGGCTCTGGCGACGACATTTCGCTCTCGGAGCTCTCGGGTGGTGCGCGCATCAGCAGGATCTTCCACGAGCGTTTCCCCTTCGAGCTCGTCAAGGTGCGGTGGCCTTGTCCTTCGTCGGAGTCGTCCTTAGCTGCTGTGTTTCAATGTGGGTACCAAGTCTCTGACAAGTGTGCTTGTTTTGTTTGTGTCTCAGATGGAGTACGATGAGCGGACGCTGCGCAAGGAGATTTCGTTCGCCATCCGCAACATCCACGGTATCCGCACGGGTCTCTTCACCCCCGACATGGCCTTCGAGGCCATCTGCAAGCGCCTCATCGCCCAGATGAAGGAGCCGTCGCTCAAGTGCGTCGAGCTCTGCGTGCTCGAACTCGGCAATGTCATTGGCCAGTGTGCGGAGAAGGTGAGTTGTTCGTCCCATGGTGGTTATGTGCTCTTTAACATGCGTGTCGTTTTTTAACGTGATCGTCTTTCCTTACGATTGACCGTCTTCACCTTTTGCGCGTAGCTGCAACTGTACCCGAACCTCCGTGACGAGGTGGAGGCTCTGGCGCGCACGTGCCTCAAGGACTGCCACAATGTGACGAACAAGCAGGTCGAGATGCTCATCAACCTTGAGCTCGCGTACATGAACACGAACCACCCCGAGTTCATTGGCTTTGCTGGGTGGGTTGCGTTTTCCTTTTCGCATGTCTAGTGGGCGCGTAAGACATTGCGCGTGGTTGCGTTTTCGATTCGCATGACTAGTGGGCGTGTAAGACGAGAGCTCGTCCGCATTGTAGCAATTGTATTGCTGTCCGCATCGCTGACAGTCTGTCGTTGTTGCGTCCCTGCGCAGCGCCCAGGAGAAGGCGAGCGGCAAGTCGAAGGCGCAGAAGGCAATTGGCAACCAGGTCATTCGCAAGGGCTGGCTGAGCAGCCCGAGCTCGATTATCGGGTCGAAGGAGTACTGGTTCACGCTGACAGGTGTGCTTTTGTGCCAAGGGCGCCCTCGCATGTCTGTCAGCATGTCCGTCGGCACATTCGCACTGTTTACACGTGCGCGAATGTGACTGTTGTTCTGACGGCGACTCCGTTGTCTGCGCAGCCGAGGCGCTCACGTGGTACAAGGATGACACGGAGCGCGAGCAGAAGTACGTGCTCAAGCTCGACGGCCTCAAGATTCGCGAGGTCAAGCAGAGCTCGTTCTCGCTCGGCTCGAAGAAGTTTGGCTTTGAGATCTTCAACCCTGACCAGCGGTATGTTGTCACTCCTTTCTTTCATTTCCTTCCAGAAATCGCAATCAAACGATGCACCCCGAGTTCCCGGTTGGGTACGTGCGTCTGACACTTCGATGCGCCTCGCCTCAGGTTCGTCTTCAAGGACCAGAAGTCGCTCGACCTCTACACAACGACGGCCGAGGAGCTCGAGAACTGGCAGGCGTCGTTCCTTCGCGCCGGTGTGTTCCCCGAGCGCGAGGCGGTGCAGACGGAGGTACGTTGCACTTGGCGTTGTGGTGCGGAATAACTCCACGGGGATTTAACAGTAGTGGCGACGTGGCGCGTGGAACGTGGAATCTGACTTACAATGCGGCGGTTTTGCAGGATGGCGACGACGGCTCCCTCGACCCCGCCCTCGAGCGACAGGTCGAGACGATCCGCAACCTCGTCGACTCTTACATGAGCATCGTGAACAAGACGGTGCAGGACATGGTGCCGAAGGCCGTCATGTTCCTCCTCGTCGCGCGCGTCAAGGACTTCTGCAAGTCGGAGATTATCGCCGGCCTGTACCGCTCCGGTGGCGACGCGGCCAAGCTTATGGAGGAGTCGCCCGAAGCGGCCGAGCGCCGCAAGAACGTGCTCCGCATGTACAACATGGCTGGCGAGGCGCTCAAGATCATGGGCGAGATCAACCTCAACACGAAGTACACGCCCGTGCCCCCGCCGATTGTCACGGACAGCGACTTTGCCATGCCGGCTCCGTCGGCGTCTGGGTCGAACCGCCCGACGTCGATGGCGGCGCCTCCCCGCCCCGGTGGCGGGAGCACGAGCACGCCTACGCCGGCCCGTCCTGCGCCCCCGCCAGGTGGCAGCAGCGGTGCTGCGCCGCCCGGTCGGCCCTCGATGCCGGTGGGTTGCTTATTTGAGGCGTTGCGTTGTGTCAGCTGTCTCTCTGGCTTCGAGGTTCGTTGCATTTTTTTTTTTTTTTTTTTTTTTTTTTTTTTTTTTTTTTTTTTTTTTTTTTTTTTCTTTTTTTT
>CALSCQ010002106.1:0-20897 GCA_943704525.1 Pigoraptor vietnamica | reverse complement strand
GTGTGTGCCCCCCCCCCCCCCCCACCCTCTCTCTCTTTCTCACACCCAACGCCCGCGCAGGTGTTCTACATGCGCCCGATCCCAGCCGTGCTGATGGGCAGCGTGCTCCCCTTCAGCGCCGTCTTCATCGAGCTCTACTTTATCATCAGCAGCGTGTGGTTTGACCTCTTCTACTACCTCTTTGGCTTCCTCTTCCTCGTCTTCGTCATTCTCGCGGTCACGTGCTCCGAGGTCTCGATCCTCATGTGCTACTTCCAGCTCTGCGCTGAGGTGCGTTTAGTTTCTTTCGCTGGGTTTGTGGTGCACCCGTGTGGCGTGCTGTTTCTTTTGTTCTTGCGTCGGCGCGTTGCTCTGCTGACTATTCACCTGCGCAGGACTACCACTGGTGGTGGCGCGCGTTTCTCACGTCGGGCTTCACCGGCGTGTACCTCTACATTTACTCGATCGTGTACTACTTTACGCGCCTCGAGATGAACGGCTTTGCGAGTGGCGTCGTTTACTTTGGCTACTCGTTCATGGCGAGCGCCCTCGTCTTCGTCCTTACAGGTACTGCTCGCACTCCTTCGCGTGCCTCGGGCGCTGCTGTGTCCCCCGTTATCCTTCCTACCCCCCGGACTCACTCATTGCTTGAATGCGCAGGGACGATGGGCTTTGTCGCCTGCCTCTTGTTCGTTCGCAAGATCTACGCGTCGGTTAAGATTGACTGAGGGAGCAAATAAATTGCGCCCGGCGTCTCGCGTGCGTTTTCAGCAGCCTTCCGATGCCGCGTCATGGCAATCCGTCGCTCTCCCATGCAGCACTTGGCGATTGCGCCGTCCCACTCACAGGTCGTTCTGGCAGCGTCGGTAGCAATCGGTAGCGCCCCTTCACGCGGCGTCGAGGCTGGCAATCTCCGACTCGATGCGACGAAGCTCCTCCTCGAGCGCTGCGCAATCGGCCGCCAGCTTGTCTCGCGCAGGCCGGAGACGCTGCGCCACGCGCTCGCCGACAGTCTGCAGCGCCGTGTTCTGCCGGTGCAGATCGAGCCGCATTTCCTGCAGGCGGCGATCCGTCTCGAGTCGCTTCGAGCGCAACACAGCCACGGCTTCGCGCACCGCACGCGCATCCCGGGCGGCGCCGTACTGTTCGCTGGCTTCCTCCATCGCAACCTCCCCCTCTGCCTCACCACCCGGCGCACTTTCAGCCTCGTACGGCGCGCCCTCGGCCATCCCCTCGGCCCCATAGCTCTCGTCGCGCATTCGAGCGCCGCCGCCATCGTCCGATTCGACGTCAGACGCGTCGTCCGCGCCGCCGTCGCCTTCCTCATCTGACGAGATATCCAGGCCGCTCGACACGTCCTGCGTCGGGCGTGGGTGAGCACACAATGCGGAAAGCACCTCGCAGCGCACCCACCCACCTCTTCCCCGCCCTCGTCACCGTCGATGGACATGGCCTCGGCCACATGCCCCTGCTGCGCGTCCTCCTCCACCGCACCCCTGGGTGCAGGGGTGGGCGCCACCGACGGCGCAGAAGTCATCGCCCCCGGGAAGTAGTAGTGCGTCGACGCGGCAGCGGCCTCGGCGCGCAGCAGGCGCTTCACCTCAAGCTCCACTTGCGCTTCCGTCGCCAGCCGCTCGGCCTCCGGGAGCAAAAACTGCGCCGCGTCGCACTCGCGGAAGCGCTCCGTCCGCGCCGCGCGCATGGGTCCCGTGAGGCCGTCCTCCCACTGGCTGCTAGCCCGCTGCCCGGCCGGCGTGGCTGCGTCGTCACACACAAGAATCTGGCAGCAGCCACGCGCGTCAGGTACAGGCGTAGCCAAACCAAAAGGCGACACAAACACAGCGAGCGCACAAGGGGCGAAAAACGCATGGCACACCTGCGCAATGTCGCCCGTCTTGTAAAATTGGACGCCGTCGAGCGTCTTGTGCGACTCGACGATGCACGGGAGGTCGTACAACTTGCCACTCAGCGGCGTCCCCGCAAAAACAACGGACGCCGCGCGCGTGTCCGCTGCAACAACGCGGTCAGATTTGTGCTGTCGTCACTCTACTCAACACAGGCACAGACGCACCGTCAATTCCAATCGAGAGGCTGTCCTCGAGCGGCCCCCCCAGCATGCCGCGCAACCGCCGCGCCGCCGCGGGGGGCAACCGCAAGATGAATTGTGCCTCGTTCATGGCTCCTCCCTCTCCATTTACCGTGTTCCTCGCTTTTGAAGGCAGCGCCGTCTTGAAGGGCGACATCACGTGGTGTCACGTGCACTGTCCGTTGCGGGTGTCAACAAGTGTCACCGCACGCCGCAATTAGGGGTCGTTTTGTCCAGCACGTGCCCCTCTAGCCACACACCCTCCACACCACCACCGCAGCGAATGCAACAAAAGATTGAGCTTTCATTCTGCATTCGTTTGCATTCTCGCTCGTGGCGGCCTTCTGGCGCCTTCTGACGTTCACCATGAAGATCCCTTTTCTCATCGACGCGACGTCGCTGACGCATGCGCAGCGCCGCCTCGCGCTGCTCATTTGCATGTGCTTCTTTGTCGCTGTGGGCGGTTACTGGCTCGTTCGCCCCATGAAGATGGGCGTCCTCGTCGCAACGGTCGGCCTCCAATACGAACCGCAGGCGAAGTTCGGCACGGTGATTGTGCTGATTCCGCTCCTCTTCCTCTACAACAAGCTCGTCACGGTCCTCGACAACCCGCGCCGCCTGGCGTACATCGTGTGCGTCGCCTACGCGGGCGTATTCGTAGCCGTGGCGATGGCCCTAAAGATGCCCGGCATCGGGCTTTCGAACCCGATTCCGAGCCCAGACCGTTGGTTGGGCTGGATCACGTACTGGGCCATCGAGAGCTACGGGTCGATCATCATGCCGATGTTTTGGTCAGTCGCCGCGACGCTCTTCAAGGCAGAGGCAGCGGCTGTCGTGTATCCGACGATCACGATCGCAGCTCAACTCGGCGCAATCAGCGGTGCCACTCTCGCAACGTACACGAAAACGTTCGGCTTCGCCACGCTGTTCCTCGCTCAGGCGGCTTTCCTGGGATTCGTGATGCTGCTTACGGATGCCATGTTCCGCATCTTCTACAGCTCAACTGCGCCGGCCGCGAGCCCTTCTGAAGTGGAAAGCGGGGCAAGCAAGCCTGCGTCTGCGGGAGGACACGGCGAGCACGCAGCGAAGCCGGCGCCGACGGGCCTCTTTGAGGGGTTCCGCCTTATTGCGACGCAGCCGTACGTTACGGGCATTCTCGTCGTGAGCACATTCAGCGAAGTCGTCGCGACCGTCCTCGATTTTCAAATGATGGTCCTCGGGGAGGAAACGTATCCCGATCCAGAGCGCTTTTCGGAGTTCATGGGACGCTTCGGCCAGGCGGTCAATGTCATCTCGCTCATCTTCGCGCTGACGGGCACGAAAGTCGTCATCAATCGCTTCGGTTTGATGTTCTGCCTCGTCGCGTTCCCCGTATGCACGGGCTTCCTCATTGTCCTCGTGTACATGGTGCCGTCGTTGTCGGTCCTATTCGTCGGTATGGTGGCGATCAAGGCTCTGGGGTATTCCCTTAACAGCCCCGCGAAGGAAATGCTCTATATTCAAACGAGCAAGGTTCGTTGTCCGTTAGAATTGTTTTTTGAGATGTCTTACTTTTCTGAGATGCTAACCATTGCGCTTTGGGTTGTAGGACGTCAAGTTCAAAGCCAAATCATGGATTGACATGTTTGGGTCGCGCATGGCTAAGGGCGTCGGATCGTTGGTGAACAACACGTTTCGTACCGATCCAACGGCGCTTTTGTCGTATGGCTCGGCCATTAGCGGCCTTTTTGTTGCTGTATGGGTGTACGCGGCCCAGTATTTGGGGCGCGCCAACAAGCGCCTTGTTCTCAGCGGCGAAATTATATCATAATCGTCGCGCGTGCGTGCGCTGCGTTGTGCTAATCGAAATACTGGGTGTTTCTTCTCTTTTTCAAATTGCATATTGATTCTCGTGCTTTGCCAGGAAAGGGTAGGGTTGACGAGTATTCGAATATTGAGGAATGGTGCAACACAATAGCACAAATACGCATATAGCAGCTCCTCCGCCTCTTAGAGTGCGAATAGCATGCAAAGCACATACGTACGTACAAACTGGGGGAGAATATACAAGATACACAAGTAAATTGCATCAGAGTTAGATAGATCTGGTGAGTCCGTTGGAGACATTAATGTTTGGCATTTGAGACGACAAACCTGAAATTTATTCAAATAACAGCAAAGGCGTCCAGAATTCACTGCGCAATAGCGAAAGAAGTGTCAACATCACATCCGAAGAACAAACAGGATGATTCAAATCCTGCAACTCACCGGCTTCAGAGAAGTGCCAAATTTCAGTTTGACGTTGATTCCCATCTTCTTGACAGCAGCATTCGGAGCAGACGGACGGTTGGAGTCTCCGACAAGTTCCTGCTCGTCCGCGCCTACTGCAACAAACGTGTGCGGAACGGCCACACCACTGGACGACTCCACCGCTCTGTAAGTAAATATGAAAATGAATAAATAAATAACATGAAAGATGGAAGAGCTGAAAGGGGCAGCTGCACAAAGGGCAAAAAAAACAAAAAAACAAAAAAAAAAAAAAACAACGAACCCAGCCGGAGGAGGTTCAGTCGCGGTCGCTTCGATGGTCGCACACTCCGTCGAAATCGGCAACGACATCGAAATTAGGACAGGTTCGGGTGCGCTGCTTGCCGAAAAGTCGGAAGGCGCAACAACAGACACATCAGCAGTAGCTGGCTGTTCCATAGGCTGCGGTGCTGCATCGAAAGGTGCGTCGTTTTGTGGATTTGCGAAGTCCTCGAACTCCGCGTGGTGAACCAGACCCTCCTCCTGGACGTCGACCTTCGAGCGCTTCGTTGGAGGCTCCTCCAGCGGTTGACCATCCTCGTCAGGGGCCTGCATTACCCTATAGTTACGGCGATGCATTTATACGAAAAAAAAAATAAAAAAATTAACAGTTAGGCAAGCAACTTACCTGACTTCGTCGCCGCCGCTTCGGCCGCTCTCCTGGCTCGTAGACGCAATCCGGCAGTTGCGATCTACAAGGAGTCCGTGTAAGTTCGTCATTTCCCAGCACGCAAAGCACAGCCGGCGCCGCAGTGACGAACCTCTTCATGGGGAAGATCTCCAGGTTCATGGCATCGGGCTTGAAGCCCTGCCACTGGCCCAGGTCCATCTTGAACTGCTTCACAGCTTCCGTGATGTCAATGTTGAGCGGCTGCTTGTCGGCCAGCTTCTCGGGCGGCTTCTCGGGCGGTCTCTCCGTCTCCTTCCTCTCTTTGTCCTTATCGCCCGCGTTTTCTGTTCACAGGGTATTGAGCACATCGCATGAGGCTCCTTCGCAATTACACAACTTACCCTCCGGGGGAGCGTAGGTAAACCCTATGAAGAAGAGGGTGCGAAAGATCGCCGGCTCGGACGAGCCCTCGGCCGGAAGCAGGTGCTGATTGAATGACCGCGGAAACGGGTGCAGCACTGCGCCAGGAATGTGCTCGAGATATGTGACAAGCCAGCGTAGCCGCGACTCGATAAAGCCGAGCCTGCGATGCGTTGGGGATGGTCACACTCACGAAAATCACTCCCGGCTGCGCAAGTGCTACCCACCAGCGCCGGTGGTCCTCCTCCGATGACGACAACACGCAGACTTGCACGAATGTCTTGAAAGTCGTGAAGAAGGAGCTCTTGGCAAAGAGGGTCTCCCATCGGTCCTTCCGGAGTTCAATGTCGTTGGTGACGTCAACCCCTACAAGTGGGTGCACCGAGGGTCAGCACGCTCAAGGCAAGCGCGCAAAGCACGCCGCACCACACACCGCGCTGAAATTCCTCCATCATGACCCGAAAAGTCGACTCGGACACGTTGTGCGTCGAATTCATCTGCGGATACGCCGGGGTGATGATCGGCATGATGTGCCGTCTGTCGCCGGGGTTGTTCTGCGAGTGCGCGCGCAGGTGGGTACGGTAAGCAAGCACGCACATCGAACACGGCGGCCGCAACACAGCCGACTGACCTTGGGGTCCCACGTCGGCATGTTGAGGTTGAGGTCCTCCGCGTGCCGCAGCACCACGGGCGACGGCCATTTCCTGTATAGCAAGACGAGCGGAGTAAGAACGCGAAAGGCGTTGCATTTTGGATGAAGACGGAGACACTCACCACTGTGAGTACACGCGGAAGAACCGCGACAAAATCATTGACGGCGCCGCATTCGGGTAGAGCTGGCACGTGCGCGCGACGAGCATCGCCCACGCGACACCGCCGAGGTAGCCCATCGCATTGGAATACACGCCGCGCACTGCGAAGGCGCGGTGAGCACAACAGGCACTGCGAGTGCAAAGGCAACGGCTGCGCACTGTCTCTGTCCGCTCACCGAACGCACGCTATTGCAACACACTAGGAAATACCCACTTTTGGCCCACAGCTTGATCGCTCGGAGTGCCATTCGAAACGTCTCCGTGTTCGGCACAAGATGGAGGATCTGGTCGGTCACGCGGCACCCTGAAGCAGCCGATTGGCACCGCACACGAACAACACGATCAGCTTCCTCCCTCTTCCTCCCATGATGCATTCGCACGCAGCACCGGACCCACCGTTCAGGCTGCGCACCGCCGCCGGGTCGTCCTTGTCCGTGTTTCTCAGAATGCTGGGGTCTGTCAGGTTGATGTTCTCGGGGATGCTCGGCAGCATGAGGCGCGCAAAGAGGAGATCAATCTGCAGCACACGGCGTCAGCGGAAGCCATCGCATACGCGTTCGCCTCGATAAAACGGGATTCCACGCACCTCTATTCCCGAAAACTCCATCTTAATAACGGGCACATAGGCCGATTCCACTGCCTGCGCACGCGTCGCGCGGCCGGGGCGTTAGAGGCAGCGACCGCACAACACGCAGAACAAAGGGCACCCACCGTCAGCTCTGTCACCTCCGGGCGCCGCTCGAGCATGCCCTTCAGGCTCGAGAAGAAGTCCTCGCGCGAAACGGCCCGCGGAGCAACGCACAGCGTGTCGAGGTCCGCGCCTGTCGGTGCATTTGGCGCAGTGAGAAAACCCAGAGACACACACCAAAAGTGCCCGTCGACCCCTGCCGCAGCGCAAAATGCCCAGTGGCCGCAGTGAACCGCGTTTTTCATCATACCTTTTCCATGGACGCCGAGACGGTACGAGCCAAACGTGAAGATTTGACCACCCACTTGGCTGGCCATTACTTCCGACATGTGATGCTACGCGGGGGGACCATAAGAGTGCGACCGAGCAGAGTGCCAGGAAAGCGCCCAACAGGCGCATCCCGTGGCACGGAATGTACAGAAGCAGACGCTGATGCGCAACAGCCGCAATGGACGCGACGCCCGCAAGCCGAGCCACGCGAGCGCTCTGCAGAACAAGGCCGCACGAACACTGCGCAGACACCCGCACCCAACCCACCTTCTCGATGCAGACCGCCTTGATCCACTCCCGCACAATGGCGTTGAGCTTGCCGAGCACCGTCTGCCGGTGCACCGCCTCCTCCTCGCTCTCGAACAAGTCCCGCGACCGCAGCACCTGCTCGAGCGCCGCGGAGAGCTCGAGGTCGAGGGGCGTTGGGCCGGCGGTGGATATCGGCGGCGTGGTGCCATACTGCAAGGGCGCTGCCATGCCAGCGCGTGGCAGCGTGCGCGTGCACGCGACCCACGGAGACACAAGCACACACGCACGCAGCGGAGAGAAGAGGGAGAGACACGCACACAAACGACATGTGCGAGGCCATCCATGGGCACTGATAAAGGCGTGCACGGCCCAGCAGCTGATTGGTCGCCCTGATCCAACAAATTGGCACACACAAGTGACACTCACTGGGCACACCGACTCGGCACTGCAAGCACAAGGCCACGGAGCCCAGCGCAGTACAAGCACCCCCCATGGCCGCGCCGGCAGACGCGTCGTCTCTCGTGGACGATGCCGCGGCGGGTGTGCGGGGCGCGGTGCTGGTGCCTGTGCCCCGCGGCCGCGCGTCCCTGTGGGCACCTGCGGGTGCGCTGGACGAGGCGGCCTTCATCCTGGACGAGATCTTTGCGCAGGACGTCTACGGCGTCTTCGAGGGGCCGCTCTGCGTGTTTCCGGGATGCACAGTGGTGGACGTGGGCGCAAATACGGGCGCCTTTGTTGCGGCACTTGCGGCGCTGTTGGGGGAGGGCGCCGCTGCATGCACCGTGCACTGCGTGGAGCCAATCCCCGCGACTGCAGCACTGCTGCGCGCCAATGTCGCCCGCCTGGGCCTCGCCCATTGCGTGCGCGTGCACACGTGTGCCTGCGGCCGCGGGGACGGCGGCGGGAGCATTGGGAGCAGTGGGAGCAGTGGGAGCAGTGGGGCCATCGGGGGCGAGGCGCAGTTTGTGCACTTCCCGCGGGCGCCGGGCAACAGCGTCCGGGCGGCGCGCGCGGCCGAGTGGGCAGCGAAGCTACGACCGCCACTGGCCGAGGGGGCGCGGGAGGTCACGTGCAAGACCACGACCGTGTCGGCACTTCTGCGCGCCGAGGGCATTCGGAGGATTGATTTGCTGAAAATTGTACGTGGCTCTTGTGCTGCGCGGTTTTCTTTGGCGTGAGTTGATTCAAATGTCGCACGCAACGAGTTTCCCCCAGGACGTCGAAGGCGACGAAGAGGACGTGCTCGAAGGCATTGCCATGTTCGATTGGCCGAAGGTGGCGCAGATTGCGGTGGAAGTGCACCGTGTGGGCGACCGCATCGCTCGCATTGCGTGCCTGCTCTGCGACCGTGGGTTCACTGTGTCGTGCGCGGGGGGCAGCGCGCCCGGGGCGGTCGTTCTGCGCGCTACGAGAGCAAAGCCTCTGCCGGCCTCGTGACGCCAGTGGTTCTGCGAAGGCGTGCAGGCTGACTGCTGGTCTCGCAACGGCTGATTTTACTGGGGGTCGCCATGCATGGACGTAGGGGTACAGCCCTCTGCGTATATGATGTGCCGATGTGCCATCACACGTCGTGCTGCGTTACTCCTCCACCTCGGCCGCCGCCGTGCGCAGCGTGTCGCGGACAATCTCGGCTATGTGGGCTCGCGTGACAGGCTTGCTCACGGCGCGGTCCATGCCCACGCGCCGGTAGAACGACACCTCCTCCGCAGTGACGTCGCCCGTGACGCCAATGATGGGCGTCTGCGCGTGCCCCGGCAGTGCCCGTATCCGCTTGGTTGCCTCTGCGTCGCGTGACGGAAATCCTACGTTAGCAATGCCTCCGCTCCCCGGACGCACACGCATTCCCTCTGGACGCACACGCGACAGCCCAGCAACCCACCGATCCCGTCAAGCAGGGGCATGCGCACGTCCATCCATATGGCGTCGTACGCTCCGACCGACGCCATCTCCACCGCCTGCAGCCCATTCTCGGCCTCGACCACGCGGCATCCGGGGCAGACGCTCTCGAGGTACCGCCGCAGCACGAGCCGATTGATTCGGCTGTCGTCGCAGACAAGGTGCGTCGCCGGCTTGGCCGCGCACCCACCTCTGTTGCCGCCGGCCCCGCTTTCCTCGCGCCCGCGCGGCTGCATTGTGTGCGCGGCGTGTCAATTGCGTGCTGAAATACAGCGAGATGCAATGAACAGACCTCAAGACGCACTGTCGGCACTTCGTGGAGTTCCAGGCGCTCCATGCGCGGCGCGCTGTCGACACCCGCGTCCCACGCACCCTCGCGGGGATTGTCCTGCACAGAATTGCCCAAAATTGAGCGCCATCGGAAAGACAGTTGTGCGAGAGGCGGAGCACGGCGTGGATAACATGCGCGCATAACCCACCACCACGACCGCGGTGAGGTGCGGGCTGGTTCGTGCGCGCCTGCTGCGCGTAGCCGCGGCAGTGTGCGTGTGGTCCGTCGCGTCGCCCTCCCCGTCGTCTGCCGGCACGAACGGGATTTCAAACCAGAACGTGCTGCCGACGCCAAATTGCGAGGCGAACCCGATGGAACCCCCCAGCGCCTCGACCAGCATGGAGCACAGATAGAGGCCGAGCCCAGCGCCCTGGTGCCTGCCACCACCATCCAGCTGGGTGAAGGGGCCAAACACGAGCGGCTGTTTCTCCTCCGGAATGCCTGCGCCACAACCGACGTCGTCAGCCGAAGACAGGGTGAGTCGGAATCTCCACTGAGCCACTGCACGGCAAAACGCTCACCCTGCCCGCAGTCCGACACGGTGAAGCGCAGCGCCGCAGGGTTGCCCGTAGTTCCGCCGCTCCTCACGCCCTGGAGGCTCACGGGCTCGACGGACAGCTGAATCGGGCCACTTTCCGAGTACTTGATCGCGTTGGTGACGAGATTGAGGAGAAGCTGTTTGACGCGCACGGGATCGCAGCGGAGCCGCACGCCGGACGCATACACGCGCGCGGACAGCGTCAGCAGCTGCTTCTCGCTCAGTTTCGGCTGCACAATTCCAACCACATCCGCCACAAGACTGTCCAGCGAGGCGTTCTCCAGCTTGATTGTGAGGCGACCCTCCTCCAGTTGCCTGCGGCGGCGAGCGCGTGAGAATCGGAAGCAGTCCAGCAAGGGCAGAGCACACGAAACACCAACCGAATGTCCAGCACATCGTTGCATATGTGCGTGAGCCAGTCGCACAGGCGCGACGTGTCCTCCAGGTCGTCAAGCACCACGCCGACGCCCTCCTTTGACGGCGCGGACGAAACGAGCATGTCCTGCGGGCAACGGTGTGAGGGCGGGATCACAGGGCACGGGGCCACACCCACACACAGGGCGGGCGAACTGGCTTGCACAACAGCTTTCGGACAGACGGGACCCTGTACACTTGTGGTGCGGACGCCGGGTACTAACGCGCAACAACAATGCAGGGCAGCACTTGCCTTTGAGACTTCACGGGCGTGGTCCACTAGACCCAGCACCCCCTGCAGAGGATTCCGCAGCTGCGAGAGAAGAAGAGAGTGAGATCGAATGCAAACACGCACGCGGCCTTTCCTTCGTTGTCTCAAAGGGTGATGCACACACGCCAGCCGCAGACAAAGCACACACCTCGTGGTTCACGTAGCCAATCATCGCCGCAATTTGGCGACGGCGCCGCTCGGACGCAGCTGTGTTGAGGCGCGCACGCACGAGCTGCCAAACGCCGAAGAGGGCGAGGAGGAGGAGCAGAAAGATCCCCAGCGCAGTGAGCGCGCTGAACAACGCGGGGTCGTTGCTTTCGTACGAAGACGCGAGCACGTCCCCGCAGACGGCCACATACGTCCACTGCCGGTTGGCAATCAAAAAGTTTGACACGAAGCGGTTTCCGTGCCGCGCAGGGACGTCCCCAGGGCCCCCAACAGCCCCCGTGCCACTATACAGCGGGGTGCCGTCCTCCTCGAACAGGTGCACGATAACGTCGTCGCTCTCGATGGCCGCCGCTCTGACGATCGCAGGAATGCTGGCAGACGCCGCGACAAGCCCCATCGAACCGGCGACGCGGTCGGATGCCGGGGGTGTCGCGACGCTCTGGTACACCGGAAGGTAGTACAGCACGCCGCGATCACTGCCCTGAGCGATTGTGAGGATGACGACGTCCGTCACCAGCACGCCATCGCCCGCGACAATGGCGTCCCCCACGGCACCAAAGTACTGCGGCAGCGACCCGGTGTCAAAGCCCACAAGGACGGGCACCGTCGGTGGCCATAGGTACAAGATGGGGAAATACGTGGACCGCGGCTGCGCGGGGCCGAGCGACGCTATGTCCGACGCGTTCCGCAACTGCGTGATTGTGAAGTACTCGTACAAGGATCCGAAGGGGCCCGACAGCACCGGCGATCCGCGATTGATATCCCGCACGTGCGCTTCGAACGCCGACCTGTTCTCGCCCGCCACGCGGGGTATCCACGCAAGCGCCCCAACGGAATCCGCCAGCGAAAGAAAGCGCACCGAATTGTTGAAGCCGATGGCCGTGAGGTCCTCCGCGGCAAGGTGCACCGCCATGCGCAGATTGGCAACGGCGCGCGTGGTGCGCACAAGTTCGGCGCGGAGGGCTTCGCGCGCGTCGATCGCCTGCGCCTGAAACGCGTCGGCGAGCTTGCCCTCCTCGCTGCTGGACACGGCGTTGTACACGACAATCGGCAGGACGACATTTGCGGCGACAATGAACAAGATGAGGGGCACGGACCACCACGTGAAGTACGGCGCAATGCGGGCGGGCAGCCGGACCCTCATTTTTGAAGCCATGCTTGCACTAGCCGCATCTGTGCGGGCGCCAAAGGCCAAGCTGACTACGGGGTGAAGAACGAGACAACAGGTGTCAAGGGAGGGAGAGAAGAAAAGATGCGATGATGAGGGGAAGCGACGGTAACGCTGCAGCTTTCTCAGCGGTCACGGGACCCTTTCATTTTGCGGCGAGATTATCTGCGCTAACGACCATGACCCGCCAGTTCCGTCAATGTGCATACCACGCGTGCCACCGACGGGGCGCAAAAACTGGCGCCTGTGCATTGTATCCCGGTGGTTGCCTCCTACCGCCGGTCCTCCCGTGCAACGTCATCGACAAGTGGAAAGGGAAATCGGCGGAGAGAGTTCAACCAACACTTGTGGCGTGTTTATCTTTTTTGGGATCAACCAGCAATGACGCCACCATGACGTCATCACGAATTACGTGAAGTTGCACGCTGCGCAGTCCCAGGCAGCGAGGCACTTCGCCATGCGCGCACTCGTGGTGCCCTTTGCGCTGTTGCGGGGGCGCGCCCCCTCGGCCGCTGCGGCTCTGCCAGCGTGCGCTGTGCGGCGGTGGGCGTCGACCACGACACAGGCCACAACCCAGCCAACGGCCGAAAGTCCCACTGCGAACGGCGCCGAACAGCCGCGCCGCACGGTTATCTCGACGAAATTTCTTGCGGACCTGCTGAATGACGGTGTGCATTGCCGGGGGCTCCGTGGGCTTGTTGGCCTCGCCTAACGTTTGGTGTTTGCAGACAAGCGACAGACGCTCGGTGGGCTGGCCGCGAGCCGCCCGAGCCTCCAGCCCCAAGAGAAGCCCCAGGGGAGGCGCCTGGTGCGTCATGCGCTGTGCGGTTGCTGCTGCTTGTTCTCCTTCTGATCAGCTTCGGCCTTTGTAGCAAGTGACGGCGCGCACGGACCCCGTGAGACGGTGCTACATCTGCACGAACAAGATTGAAGTTGACTACAAGGTATGCTGTGGGCGTTCGCAGGTGGAGTGCGTGTGTCTGATGGTGTCTTGCACGCAGAATGTGCGCCTTCTCTCTCAGTTTGTGTCGGAACACACGGGCCGCATTCTGCCGCGGCGAATGACGGGTGGGCCAGGGCAGTGCTGTTGGGTCCCGCTGTCTGTGCACGTGCTGAGCGCCCTTTGTTGTGGCTGTAGGCAACTGCGCGCGGTCGCAGGCGGAAATTCGCACGGCGATACAGCGCGCACGGCAGGCAGGTGGGACATACGGCATGACCCGCGCGCACCCGTGTGACTGGAACTGATCGCGCCTCACGCAGGTCTGATGCCATTCCTGTACAAGTTGCCGCGCTTCAGCTACAAATTGGAAGGGAGCGTGTGGGATTAGCACAGGCGGCGCGGGGCGTGTGCGTGCGTGCGCGTGTGTCATGGCGACAGGTGCCGTGTACTGAATCTCCCGGGGAGACATTTTTTATGCCGCTGTCGCGTGGCACAGCGAGCCGCCCATCCATTCAGTAGCCGAGCTTTTCGTTCAGACTGGTGCGACCGTCGCCTCTTTGACCTGCGGCCCCATGCAGATGTGAGCGCGGCCCTCTTCCACTCACAACGAAAACAAAAAAGAATTGGCCCACTGACTCACCCTCTGGCGGCTGCCACGTCGAGTAGTCGGGGTCATCGGACAGCATGGCCGGCACCTTTGCACTGCTGGGCGTCTCCACAGCACTGTCGGCCGACGTGACAGCTCGCGCCTGGGGCACTGATGCACCGAGCACTCGCCGTTGCGCGAGGCCAGCAATAGCGACAGCATGGCCCGCAGGGGTTGGTCGCGGGTCCTCCGACGGAGGCACTGCGGAAGGGCCGGAAGGGGCCGGTGGGCGCGGCACTGACTTCGGCGCGACAAAAGCGGCGACTGGTGCGACAAATGTGGCAGCTGGGGTCGCGGTCGCTTTGGGTGTGGGCGAAGGTGCGCGCGCGGGCGGTGCAGTGGGCAGCTGGCTGGGCGGCTTTGCACTGCGTGTTGAATACGGACGTCAGGAACCATCAGTGATACGCGTCAATTGGACATGCCAATACAACACAGAAGTGCTCAGTGCCCAGAAGTGCTCAGTGCCCGTGCACGTGCCTTGCCAAGTTTTGCAGAGCTTTCGGTGCTTCCACAAGTGAGAGATAGCGACGGAGCGTTGCTTCTTCGCCGCGCAGTTCGGCAAGGCGGTCCTCGTCGCGCGACACGGCCTCACGCGCCATCTTCGCACGCACGCCGTCCATGAAGGCATCGAGCTCGTCCTTGGCTGCGTCGGTCTCCCGTGCGCTGATCTGCGCGCGCTGTTGCGCAATCTTCGCCTCGAGGAGCGAAATCTGTTCAAGGACCCCGGCAAGCTTGGCCGTCAGCGATTCGTGCGTTTCCGCTGCCGCTGCGGGCAGCTTGGACTCTCGTTGCGTCTTTTCCGCCGCCCTTCGCTCCTCGCGCCGTTGCCGCTTACGCTCCGCATCGCCCGTGCGGTCGACAAACGTGTCCTCCCCCGACGAGTCGGACGACGCCGAGTGCCGGCGCTTGCGAGCACTGCTAGAGCCGCCGCCCGCGCGCAACACGCCCTCTCGGTCGAGAATGCGGCAGGCTTCCAGTGCGGCCAGGCGCTCGGCATCCTTTTTCTTGCCGGCCACCGCCGTCGCATGCACCCATCCCCCTTCGCCGTCATCCACAGGGAGCTGGATGCGGGCGTGGTACTCCCTATTGTGTCCCGGGCCCTTTTCCTCCACCTCAATCGAACACTCGCCGGCACCCTCGCGGTCAAACCAGTCGCGCAGGACCCGCTTTGCATCCTTCTCGTAGTAGGCCTCCTTCCCGCCTGGCGCGCCCGCAATCCCCTCGCCAACAAACTTGCCCCGGATGCTCGCAATGACCGACGCATCCTCGCCCACAGCATCCTCCCCAAAACCCCAGTCGATTCCGCCGCCATCGTCGGACGCCTCCTCCTGCACACCCGACGGCGCCGTCAGCAAGGGCGCACTGCACGCGTCTTTGCGCACACCCACCTTCGTGGTTCGCTGGTGGGCCGCCTCCCGCGCGGCTGCCTCCGCCGCCTCGGCCTCGTCGTCCTCAGGCCCCTGCAGGACGTACAGCCGCGTGCTCGCGCCGAAGCGGACCATCTGCCCCACGCGCAGCCGGTAGAATGTGCGCGGCTTGAGCGGCGCCTTGTTCATCACCGTGCCGTGGGTGCTGCCGAGATCATACACGTAGACGGCTCCCGCTTCCGGCCGGTGCTGGACGACCGCGTGGAACCGCGACACTGACGGGTGGTCCATGGGCATGTCACAAGTAGGCAGGCGCCCCACCGTGAAAAACGGCTTGCGCGAAAGATCGACGCGCTCCACAATGGCGCCGCCCTTGACGACCTCAAACGCGAACGGGTGGCGCGGCACGCCCGACCACGGCGGCTCGGCGTAGTTCAGGCCGGGCGCGGGCGAGGGCGCGGCCGGCGTCTCTGCAGCGCCCTCTGCGCGCGGCTCAGCCCCCGTGGCAGCATCCTCCTCCTGGCGTGCTGTTACGGCCGGGCGTGTAGGAAGTGCGGGGACGGCAAACCCATCGGCGTCTGTCATGGGTCACGGAGCCCCGAATTGAGTGTGTGTGCTGGAGGCGTTAAGTGTGCGTATATCTCTATGTGCGGCGCGTATGGAGTGGCGTACGAAGTGGGTGGTTGTGCTGTGGTCTTCGTCTAGCCAAAGCCATGTGCCAATAGTCTCTCTGGTGCAACGTCGTGCACACGTCAGCCATCGGAAAACCCCTTGGAGCCTCCAGTAACGGAAATTTGATTTTGGCGCGCAGTGGACACGTTTCACGCAAACGCTGTTTCGCAGACGTTCCACTTCGACCGCTCTCCGCCAGAGTGAAGAAGTCGCGCAGGAACGCACGCAGCGCCCTCGTGCTCCCAAGTGCTCCGCCGCAAGTCCCCTGCGATGGATGCCGTGCGCGAATCCCGCGAGGCCATGGACGGTGAGTCTCATTCGGAATGAGTGCTCTCTTTCACTCCGCTCATGACGACCGAACAGTGCTCTATGAAATCTCGCGAATACTGAACACGGATCTCGACCGCGAGACGCTTGCTCTGTGCGTCGGAATGCTTGAAGATGGCGTCAATCCGGAGGCGCTCGCCGCGGTTGTCAAGGAGCTTCGTCGCGAGGCTGCCGCGCTCAAGGTATGTGTTCGTGCGCGTTTTCTGCTGTGCGCCCGCAACTCACACGCCGTTTCGCGCCCTTTCCAGGAGGGCGAATGAAGGCGCCTGCTGTACATGCGCCATATCAGCGGTCATCCAGCCCCTACTGCCACCAGGATCACAGTTCGAGCCCCATCACCACGGCGCTCGAAGAATGAACGGGTGCCAAATTGTATTGCACGCAGACAACGCACGCCCCCCGCACGCTAGCACGCCGCGACGCCGCACTCCTCATTCCCGCTTTGCAGGCCGGGGGAAGCTTGCGGCGAAGGGCGTCGCGACCGGCGCGCGCCCGTCGAGCACCTGGGTCTCAAAGGTGAGGGGGTTGTCGTCCACGGGGTTGCCCGTCGCAAGGTTCGGACACGCGCCAAATTTGCTCGCGCGGCGTACTGTTACGAGCTCGGGCGTGGGCACGCGCACGAGAAAGCTTCGGATGACCTCCTGGTGGACCTTTGCATAGTCGCCGATTTCAGAGATCCATTGTGGCGAGGCATCGAAGAGAAACGTCATGTGCCTGTGCCGACGAACGCATGAGCGGCGCAATGACAAATGCAGGGGGGCAAAACAAGCGCCGGCCTTTCTGAGGCGCACTTGATCATGAAGCTACGGAACACACCGCACGCACAGATGCAACCACACACACACACACACACACATAGGCACAGACACAGGTACGCACACACACACACACACGAACACAACACAAACACAACACAACACAAGCACGAATGAATGAGATAACAGCACCTCGCGGACTTGTGCCACTCGCGTGTGTGGGCGGCGCGAATGCGGTAGGGCAAATTGTCGGTACTCAAGTTCTCGATTTTGCGGACAATTCCGCCTTTGGCCAGCACGACTTCGGTGAGGTTCTTCATCAGCAGGGCCGCTTGTGCCTGCACGCTCAAGCACAGCGAGGGCGCGGTATTAAGACCCGCATTGACGCACACGCACAATGTAAAATGCATATGCACGCACAACCACCGCACACAGACACGCACACACAGACGCACGTGCACACGTTCGCACGCATGCACGCATGCAGGCACGTAGACCCTCAAAACACCACAAACACAGCATGCACGCACACTTCCACTTTCACCTAACACAACACATGTGCACAAAACGACAATTCACACGCGCGCACAAACCTGGTTGATTGTATATCGCACGAGCAAGCCCAGCTCGTAGGTCGGCATTCTCAGCACATCAACTCCGCTCTGCTTTCGGAGCCTTTTCAGCACATCAACTTTGCGAGAGCCTTTTCTCTTCCTGCAGAGCTCGCTGTGTTGGCACACGCACTTTCAGACACATGGGCCGGCAGATGAGTAAGGACTCGACCGACTGTTGCGAATTATAAAAATGGAAATTTCGTCTGAAAATTCGACGAATACCAAATTGTTTACTCGAACCCGTCAGAACGGATTGTACACTTTGGCGAGCGGGTTTGCTTTCTCGATCAGGCGCTGGCGATACTTTGCTTCATAGGTCGCGACCTCCTCCACACTCGGCGGGGCGCGTACCCTCGCCTCCGGGACGAAGATAAGGGCCGCGTCGACGCGCTCGTAGTGGGGGGCCATGGGCGGTCCGCTCGCAAGGAACGCGCGGACGCCCGGACCGCCCCGCGAGAAGAACATGCCGGCGTGCACCGAGAGATAGCGCTCGACAAGCTCGGCTTCGCCCGAATGGCGCGTGTCATCGAATGCGCCGAGGGAGCGGATCGTCGACATTCGCATGGCGAGGGAGGCCATGTCCAGGCTGTCCGCACAGCACGGTTCGTACCCGCCGCGACCGTCGCGGTGGATGCGCGTCGCATTAAACTGCGCAAGCAGCTCCTCCTTAGGGAGAGCGAGTTGTGCTGTCGATATGTGCGCCGTGCGAGAGTGCGAGAGCGTAAACGCGGCTCGACCGTCTGCGATCGGCGCCACCTGCATGGCGAGCCAGTCTGGGTGCGCATAGTGCTCGGCCTCGTGGTTCGCGTAGATGTCCCCCGCACAATGGTCCAAGCCCACGTTCCTCGCGGCGTAGGGACCCTTCGCAGCACTGCGGACGGCCACAATGCGCACGTCCTTCGCAGCCAATCGCTTGATGGCATCGAAAGTTGAGTCGGTGCTGTGGTCGTCGACAGCGATTACTTCGATGTGCCCGTACGATTGCTGCAGGAGCGACTGGAGCGAATACTCGACGACGGTCGCCGCGTTTTTGAAGACAGACACGACGCACACTTTCGGCGGCCGCGCTTTTGGTGGCAGCGGCTGGTAGAGCGACAGGTCCCATCGCAGCGAGGCCGCGCGCTGTTTCTCGAAATCGGCGGGTGCCCGGACGCTAATGTTCGCGACGACAAGGTTGGGCGAAAAGACAAACGACTGGCGGTGGAACGGCACGAGCACCGCCCGCAGTGCGCCGGAATCGAACGTGTGCACCGTCTTGGCCGCCTCAAAGAGCAGTATGTGGAAGACGGACGCGTCGATGCCGATGGCGAACGAGCCGTCCGTCGCAAGCGGGTGGTAAAACTCGTTGCTCAGCGCAGGGATCCACGTGAGCGAGCGCTCCTTCCACGAGTGCTGACTTGCGCCGAGGTACAACAGCTTCCAGTCGCGCGGAAGTAGACGCACTTTGCGGTCGAATTCGGTGGCAAAGTTTGCGTGAAAGCGCACGTCGTCGCCGAACACGAGGATGCGGCGATACCCCCGCTCGCGCGCGGTGCGAATCAGCGCCTCCCACGAGCGCAGATGTGCGAAGTTGTCCGCCTTCTGCAGGAGTTTCTTGCTTTGGCGCGACTTCTCATAGGCGGTGAGCGGCCGGCGCATGTACGCGGCATGAGGTCGCACGATTTCCGGGTCCAGCGGGCTGAACGCGGGAAAGCGCTCGGCGTCGATGGCCTGGTCGCGCAGGCCGGCGCGCATCGATAGGCGCTTTTCCTCGTCGTCGGCGGCGTTCAAGAAGAACACGCGGTCAAAGTAGTCGTTCACACGCACAGGACCCGAGGTTGCCGCCACCGAGTCGGGTGGGCGCTGCGCCGGCGCCACTTGCATTATGGGCGCAGCGGGCGCGGCGCGTTCTTTTGGCGGCGCTTTGTCAGGGGGAGGCGCGACCTTGAGCGTGGGGGCGGCCTTCGGCGGCGGGGCGGCCACGAGCGCCTCGTGCTCCGCATGGCCCGCGTGTCCGTCGTGCGATGGCATTTCCGCGAGGTGTGCCTGGAAGGAGCCGATTTGCATCCACATGGCGACGTTCATGAGACACAAAGCGGCGAGAATGGCAATCCACAGGTTCCCGCGGAAGCGAACCGAGGCGACGACGAGTGGCACGAACGCCGCATGCAGCCACGCCCACGCGGCGCCCGCGACGAGTGTGCAGGCGCTCCATGCGCGGAGGGCGCCCTCTTGCACCCACGGCGGTGGGCGGTACGCGAGTGCAGCCGCCAATAGGGGCGGGATTTCAGCGTGTGCGCGCTCTTCATCGCCCGCAACGCCCCTCCGCGGGCTCCTGAGGGCGCTGTCAGTGTGCATGGCGCCGCCGGGTCAGGCACGCTGTGCAAAGCGCCTCAGCACATTGTGCACACGCCCACTCGCAGATTCCAATCTCAGCTGCGGCGTCGCACCAATGAAAGAAGCAATAGGCAGACTAGCATGCGCAGCACGGACGTCGACGGGCACGACGTCGATTTGGCGTTTGACAGGCCAGTGACAGATAGTGAATGTCGTCATCGTGATGTCATTACACCAACGAAGGGCATTTAGCTCTTGGGCTGAGGGGTTGGGAGAGTGCGCCGAGCACGCGGGCCCTCGCAAGGCCACCATGCGCCGCGCCGCGCACGGCCCCGCGTTCTTGCATGCGGGGACGGCCCTTGCAGCCGTTGGAGCGGCCCTTCTCGTCCTTGTCGGCGCCGCGTGCGTGTACCTCGGCGACTGGTCCGGGTTGCGCTGGTATGTCACGCCGCACAACAGTGGCGCTGGCGCTGGCGACGTGGGCACGCGGGGTGCAGGCGAGACGCTATCTGTAAACAGCTACTTTGACCGCGTTTTTTTCATCAACGACGAAGGAAACGTCGTTGGCCGTGACCGCATGCGTGCGCTGTTTGCGCAGCACGGGGTGGTGGCGGAGCGCTTTTCCGTGAATACGAGCAACGGCGCGTTCGATGCGGAGCACCGCCAGTACATGGCGCGATCGCCATCAACATACGAGAGCCGCTTGGGCGGAAAACAGCTTAAGACGCCCCGTGATCTCGCAGCGCTGAAGACATGGGAGTCGCTGATTCGCACCGCGCGCGAGCGGGGATATCGCCGCATCCTCGTGTTCGGCGACGACGTGCGCTTTCACTCGAACTTTGCCGCCGAATTCGACCGCAAAGTGCGCATACTTCCGCGCGACTGGAAGCTGCTGTACCTCGGCGCACGTCAGCACTCGTGGAAGGAGCGCTCGCTCACGTGGATCCCTGCGCTGAGCAACGAGTTTTACCACCCGCTTGCGACGGACGGCTCGTTCGCCATCGGCATCGACTCGACCGTGTTCCACATCCTGCTCTTTGAAATTGGCAAGGCTCTGAACACGGTCGCATCGGG
>CALSCQ010002103.1:0-10682 GCA_943704525.1 Pigoraptor vietnamica | reverse complement strand
AAAAAAAAAAAAAAAAAAAAAAAAAAAAAAAAAAAAAAAAAAAAGGAGAAAAAATTATTGCGCAAAGCGGCGAAAATGTATTGAAAAATAAAGCAAAAATTGGCCTTTTTTTTTTACACCAACCAGCGCACGACGTTTTTCACCAAACGCCCACTTTTTGGCGTGTTACACTCTCGGGCCAAAAAGCGTACAAAACGCAGCGAAAAATTGCATTTTTTGGCGATTGCCTCAAATTCGGATGCTCGACGCCGGCGCCGAATTTGGAAGCGTCGACGTTGACGCCGGGAGGATCTAAAAATAAATGTCTAAAAATAAACTCGCAATGTTACCCAAAGGCCCAAAATCCTTTCATTCTGCCTGCTGCTCTCTCCCACCACTTTTCCTTCCAACTCTCACACTCTCTCACGAAAAGAACGCAAACGGCTTGCCCGGCACGCAGCCCTCGCGCGACTTTTCGTCGAGCTCGGACGCCGGCTTGACCGTCATCTCGTTGAGCTTGAGCTTCTTCATAAGGTAGCCGAGGTTGTCCGTGAGCACCTTGGCCTCGTCGAAGGGCAGCGAGAGATTCATCGCAGACGCGCCCTGCTCCCGAACGGCATCCTGCACAACACAGCGCGGCACAGAAGTGATTAGTGACTTACATAGTTATTCGCTGGTTAATATAGGCACATTCACAAACACTCACACCCCACCACACCACCAAACAACTCAAACCACACAGACACACACGCACGCACCTTGACGAACTGGACGAACGGCATGAGCTTCTTCATGTGTGGCTTGACGGCCGGGAGGTCCTTGAGCTGCTCGAGAATGGCCTTGTTGTCCGGGAAGCCCGTCGACGCCTGCACGCAAATAACCAGAGATCAGATACCAATCTTGAACGCGTTCACAGGCGGCCATTGCACCACAACGGCTGACACAAACGGCTTCTGTTTCGACAAATGCCCACATTGTAGAGCGAGCGCATGACATCGAGCGTCTTCTGCTGCCACTCGGGATAGCTGGAGGAGATGTAGAGCTGCCCTGTTGTGAGAGACGTCGGCGCAGGCGCGGCGTTCTGGACGAAGAAAACAAGAACAACTGTGAGCACATATGGGCGAAAGCGCTGCAAAACAAACGCTGGACAGTAACCCTTTGGTAGCTCACCTTGCCCTTCTGCTCGGCATCAGTGATTTAGCGGGACGAAGGAGAAGGAGGAGAACAGCAAAGCGATGTCAGTAAAAACACGTAGGGACAGCGATCAATATTTCGGTGTGCCAAGAGGACGCACCTTCGGCTGCAGGGCGTCCTTCATGCGGAGAGTGAGCTCGTGCTCCGTCTTCTCGAGATAGACGCTCGCGGCAAGGAGCGCCTCGTCAATGTGACCCGCCACAGGGAACGGCGCCTTCACCGCAAGGCCCGACTGAAAGGGATAAAAATAATTAAATAAATTAGTAACACAAGAAGGGGAAAAAAAAAAACCACGGCATCGAGGCACAAGTTTGTCCCAAAAAAGACAAAGGCGGGAATCGTACCTTTCCGAGGAGGCTCCAGATGTGCTCCGCCACGTGCGGGCAGATGGGCGCAAGGAGGAGCGCCTGGACTTCGGCAAAGCGGGAGAAGAGGTCCGCGTGAACGGCGCCGCCGCCGTTCGACACAATGTCGCGGTAGCGGTCCTTGGCCGACTGGAGGTCGAAAAAGCCCGTCTTGAGCGCCTCGCGGAAGAGCATCCTGCAAATTGGCAGCAAGGGCTATATGAACCAGATGCATAGAATGGTCACAAAGAAAGGGCGAGTGCGTGCGAGAGGCACAACACGACGAAGAAGAGAGTCTGTTTAAAGCCATCTCATGAAGCGACGGGAACGACGCGTGGACCAGAGAAACAACAGAACGGCAGGGTGGAAAATCAAGTGACCCACTTGTGGTAGTTCTCGTCCGTGCGCTGGATCGCGCGGTTGATCTCGCTCTCAAAGACGCGCTCGGCAAACGACTCGAGAGGTCCCGTGCGGAGCGACGCCTTCGCGGCAACCGTTTCCTAAGAAGAAGAAAGTACGACGTGCGTTAACAATTCTGTCCGAGCACCAATGCACCCCTCGCTAATGCACCACTACACGTCTCCCCCCTCGCTTTTGCCGACAACTTTCGTGTCCCAGGCAGCCAACCTTAATCCACTCGATGAGCGTGTAGAGGCGGAGAATGGCGGCGTTGGCCGTCTCGTCCACAAAGTTGGCGTCCTCGAGCGTGTCGCCGGCGTCGGCGAGGGCAAAGCGCATCGCGTCGGCCGAGTACTCGTCGACCGCCTCCGAGAGCGTCTTGAAGTTGCCCGTGCTCTTGCTCATCTTCTCAGAGTTGATGAGAAGGTGCCCGTTGGCGCGGACGGCGCGGGGCCAGAAGGCCTTGTCCGGCCAGATCGCCACGTGGTTGTAGAGGAAGAACGTGAGGTGGTTGGGCACGAGGTCTTTGCCCGACACGCGGAGGTCCAGGGGATACCAGTAGAGAAACTCTCCGCGGAGCTTGTCGAGCGCCTCCCGCGGGATTCGAACCTGCGACGCCTCGTACTGCTCGCCGCAGAACACGTAGTTCCACGCGGCGTCGGTGAGGTCCTGGGCGCGGATGCCGAGGGGACCGCCCGTGCTGCCATCAAGGCTGCCGCCTGATAGTGGAACAAAGGCGTGTGAGGGACAACCCATTGCACGCGTGCGGCATTGCATAACATACAAGGACAGTGGGTTGGACCACCGATCTATCGAGCCCTCAGTCCAACGGACAACCACACGCACACAACAACGGACAAACACACACACACACACCACGCGCATAGTGAAACCGCATACGCACCCTGGAGGAGGTGGGCGACCGAATAGTAGGCCATGTAGATGGTGGAATCCGAAAGCGACTCGATAAGGTACTTCTCGTCCCACGGCACGCGCGAGCCAAGGCCGTACGAGCGCGAGCACGCCCACTCGTGGAGCCAGTCCAGAGTCCGGCGGAACTGGTGCATCGTGTCGTCGTTGAACGTCTCGAGCTGGTCGAGCGCCCTGCAAATCGTAACAGGTTGAGTGAGTACACGGTGAGAATAGCCGACGGCACGTAGAAGTGAATGGGCGGGAAGCGCCCAAACAAGTTGGACACGCATTAGCCGCCACATACAGTATGTCAACAGTGACGACGCGCTCTTTTAGAAAGAACGGCTATACGCGACAGCAAATCGAGCACTCACTCGGCGACGCGCTTCTTCCAGTCCTCGTTGCCATAGTCGAGGTACCACTGGTCGCAATCGGCCACGACGCACTCGTCGTTCGAGCGCGAGAGGACAGGCTTCTCCGGCTCAAAGTAGCGCACGGCGAGGCCCTCCTCAATCATTTCCTGATGATTGTGGAAGTGAGAAATTATTCGCGTGAACAGTAACATCGAGGTGGTACAATTTTAAAAGAATAATTAATTTTGACGCGTGAATAACAACGCTTTTGTGGTACAATTTTAAAAGAATAAATAATTTTGACGCGTGAACAACAACGGGAAACCGACCTTGCGGATAATGGGCTTGGCATCCTGGACCTTCTTGCCCTTGTGTTCGCCCACAAGCATGACACCGTCCGTGAAGCCCTAAGCGACGATTGCACGATGAGCAACTACTACACATGCACGCACGCACGCAAACACACACACGCACAGCGCGCCGCGCGCGCACACACACACACACATACGCGCACACACACGCACACACACGCACACACGCCTCACCTTGAGATACACGAGCTCCTTGGCCTGGTCGAGCAGATCGCGGTCGTTCTGGCTGCGGATCTTGAGGTCGTCGCATGCCTTGACGGCGCAAAGGTTCCCGAACCCTGGCACCTCGATAATGGGCACGGGCTGGAAGGGGAGGACCATCTCGTCCTTAATGCCGTACTTCTCGCGGAGAGCGGCCTTCTGAATGAGGTCACGGAGGGCCGCGTAGTCGTCGGGGGCGTCCGACGGCACCGACGTCACGACGCCCGTGCCCTTGTCCTCCTTGATCGTGAGCATGGGAAGCGCGTACACGGTTGTGTAGACGGAGCGCGGGGGCGCGAGGGCGGCGCCGAGGATGGCCTCCCCCTTGAATGTCGCAATCTCGGTGATCTCGCCGTACTTCGGGGAGAGCTTCTGAAACGCGAGGTTGCGGGCGGCGCGGCGCGTGCACACAAAGACGTCCTTGTCGTTGATCTGGTATGCGCCGTAAGACATGTCGGGGCGCACCCAGCAGTTCGTCTGGCCGTACCTTCAAGGGATAAACAGCACGAGGGTCAGAATTGAATGTACAAAGCAAACAACCCCAACATACGCAGGACCTCTTTGACAACGCGGGGGGGGGGGGGAGCCAAAAAAGCTCTTCCAAAGCTACAGCACGGGACACCCACATTGTCTCGGGGCGGAGGGTGCCGGCCACGAGGAACACGTTCTTCCCCTCAAAGGCGGGTCCGGACAGCGCGGCGGGCTTCGGATCGATCACGCGGAGCTTAATGAGCGTGTATTCCTGCGGGGCGACGCCCTCGCCCGTCTGGCGGTCGTGGTCCATGCACGGCTGGCCGTCCTTGGGCGAGTAGATGGTCGGGCGCTCCCCAAACTTGACGTAGCCGAGGGCCTTGAGGCGGTTGAACTGCCAGCGCACAAACGAGTCGTAGAAGGGGTTGACGGGCGTCGTGATGAACGAGCGGCGCCAGTCCGTCTTCAGGCCCATGCGCTTGAGATCCTCCTGCGCAGACGTAACGGCGCGTAACGGCGCGTCAGGGGAGCGACAGATAGTGCGGGAAGGAGAATAATCGCAAGGCGTCTCAGACACTCGAGTGAAGTTTGATATGGACAACAGCAGTAGTCCCAGAACAACTTCAAAGAACAACGGGAGTGGACGGCCACGACGAGAGACCTCAGTTCTCGGCACTCATAGAAAGTTGAACCCCATCGACTCTATACGGTCCCATGCAGAGAATGCGAGTCCGCACCTGCGCCTTGGGCGGGAAAAACTCGAGCCAGTAGTTGGCGTCGGCGAACTTCTTGATTTCGTCGTCCTTGAGGCCGAGCGCCTGCATGATGCGCCACTGGTACGTCTGGCCGCCCGTCTTGGCAGCCACCTTGCTGTGCACCTGCGCGCGTGTGTGGCGTGAGGTGTCTGATGGGCTCAAATCATAGACGCGTCCATCGCCTCCACTTGTGTGTGGTGTGTGAACGTGCGCAGTCTGCTACACGATTATCAATCATATTGAAGTATGCGCAATCATATTGAAGTATGAGCCCACCTTCTTGGCGGGCTTGGTCGGATCCGCCTTCTCCTCCTTTGCCTCGGCGGGCTCGTCGTGCTTCTCCTCCACTGTAACACCCACAGAGAGACAAGATCAGCACATGGGAAGCGACGGAAGGGACGGACGGTCGCAACATCACGGTCGCAACATCAAAAGAATACGTCGCAGCATCAGATAAAAGAAGAGGAAAGAAACGAATTCTCACCAGGGAACTTGGGAGGGCAGCCGAAATCCTCCATCTCACGCTTCAGCTTGTCGGCGCACGCCTGTTAACAGAGTCAATTTGCACACATGAGCCCAACATTTGCACGTAATTGCACGTCTGAGCGTAACAGTACACGCACTTCAATCCACAGCCACACACAGGGCCATTACACACACTTCAGTCCACAGCCACACACAGGGCAATTACACGCACTTCAGTCCACAGCCACACACAGGCCATCTGCGTCGGTCCGTGCGTGTCCCATCCCTAATCCACTGCATGTGCGACCCACTTCCCAGTCCACATGCAGGCCCCATTGCGCCAGTGACCCACCTTGATCGGCATGCCAGTGCAGTGAAACGCAAACGGGAAGAGGCAGCGCTTCCCCTTGAGGAGATTGTACCCGATCGCAAACTCGCACTTTGTGAGCGAGAACGTGTGGCCGAGGTGGAGGCGACCGTTCATGTACGGGTAGGGGAACGTCACAAAGTACTTCTCGTCAAGCGACTTGCGTTCGGCAAGCGCATCCGTCTCAAACGCGCGCTCCGCATCCCACTTCTTCTGCACGTCGCGCTCGATCGCAAGCAGCGCATCGCGGCGAGCCGTCTACGCAACAGAGCGAAGCAAATGGGCGTGTGTTCCACTTCCTCACGTTAACAATACAAGGACCGCAATAACTTCATATTAGCAGACACGGGATTCTGCCATTCCCTCGCACTCACTCACCGGCTTCACCGACCCCGCGGCGCCGTCCGCCATTGTTATGCTGCCGACGCCGTTCACGTCAATAAACAAACCCAGCGAAGTAACCAGCCACACCACGCAACAGTTACCACGCCACTTCTGAGCCTTGCTTCTTAATATCGCGCACACGTGCGTTGCGGCGCGTGTGCGCAAGGCACCCTGCGTGTGTGTCTGTGTGTCTGTGCGTGCGCGGCTGCGTTGCGTGCGCAGTGGAAAGAGCCCAAGGGACGGCGCGTCAGCTGTGGTCAGCTGTTTCGGTCAGTCACATGTGGGCCAACCACCCCGGATGAAGATGTGACGCAATGTGCGGATCATGATTACGATATCAGTGCGTCATTACGTTGTTACCCGACGTTACACGGTCTTGTCATGCCGGCGACGGCGGGGCTTGAGAAGGCACAGCGAAGCATACAAAGGATTAACTCCGCTACCTTTGCGTGATTCGTGAAAAAATATGCTGTTGAGATATCTGAGAGACACGCGCACGTGGCTGCCGGCGATGGACGACACGTCGCGCGAGTGCAAGCGCGAGGGTGAACAGTTAAATGTCGAAAACAAGGTCGATCTCAACACGAAGCGACCTGCCGAGGACGACCCTTTACTTCCGCCGACGAAGCGTTCGAAGCTGGTTGAGAATGCATCGTCCGAACGCAGATCGGTCTCGGCGCTGCGGTTTGTGGAGGGCGATCCCCCATTCGCGGACGTCTGCAAGCACGGTGGCGTGCCGGTTGTGCGGTACTGTCGCGCATTCCTGAGGGACGATCGCGTCCTTCTCGACGAGCTACGCAGCGGGATCGACTGGCAGACAAAGTCCGTTCGCATTATGGGAAAATGGATACCGCAGCCACGGCAGGCGGGAGCATGTTTCCATCGGCCTCACTGGCTCAGCTGGCGGTATGAGCATGAGGGCTTCTTTTACTGATCGCACGCCCAATCGCAGGTCCATCTCTGCGGCGATGCAACATACTACGAGTACAGCGGACAGCGGCTCGAATGCCACCCCTGGCACCCGCGCGTCCGCGAGGTGTGCGATGCAGTGAACAGCGTCCTCGGGACGACCTTCAACTCGTGCCTGTTGAACGAGTACCGCGACGGCTCCCAGTACATTGGATTCCATGCGGACGACGAGCGCGATCTCGGCGAAAACAAGTGAGAGCTGTGCGGTACTGCTGCTTGCAGTGGAATGACGATGTTGGGTGACCGTGCGTGGGTGTGTTTCTCGGTGTGTCGTCGGCTCAATTCCTCACACACTCATTCGTTCCATTAAAAAAACTCGCAGGATGGTTGCGACGGTAAGCTTGGGCGGTGCGCGCGATTTCCTCGTCAAGCCACGTGCCTCTTCTGCCTCGGGTGTGGCCACATCGACGAATGTCCTCCTCGAATCCGGGTCGCTTTTGCTGATGAGCGGCGAGTGCCAGCGCCACTACCTTCACAGCGTCCCGAAGCGCGCGACGGCGTCGTACCGCATTTCGCTTACGTTCAGGCGACTGAACACGTGACCCGTGTACGAAGGAGTCGAACGACGCTGAAAGAAGAACTGTCCGAGGGACTATACCAGGACGCGCCGCTGGATGCGCCTCCCTTTGGCCCGATTGTAGCTGTGGGCGCGGCTGTGTCGCTGTGCGTGCGGAAGAATACAACGAAGGATGTGGAAGGACAGAAATGTGTGGCGGCGGTATCACTTTCGGCGTAAATTGGCATTGCATGTCTGCCTGTGAACACGTGCGCTTGGTGCAGATTCATTCGTCTCAGAGTGTGCAAAACGCCATAGTGTTGATGCAACGCACGGCGCCCGTTCGCAGGGCAGCGCAACCGACGAGAAAAGCATAGCGACAGCGAAGACAAGTTGCTACCAACGGCACAGTAACGACGGGGAAAACGAGAAATGCTTAGCATATCGACAGCGAAGACAAGTGACAATCAACGGCACAGTAACGACGGGGGAAACAAGTCAGCGCAACAACACACACTACACATAAGAACGTTTTCGCGAGAGCGCTTATTCTGCAGCGAAAATGGGGGTCACTGAGCATCAGCATACGAAACAAGCAGTGGAAGAACGTAACAGGCGCGCACAGGCCACTTCGCTCGAGACCACAGTACAAAAACGTAACTGGCGCGCCGCAAGACCCCCCACTTCAGACTAACCCGACAGAAAGCCGCGCACACAAGAACTCCATCCGAGAATGAACGTAACACTCACACGCACCCAAGCACACACAGCATCCTGGACCCACCAGCGTCGGGCACTTCGGTGATGAGCGCCTGCGTCGACACGGTCGGGTCACTCGGGCGCGCGGGCGATTCCGACGCGCGAGCCGAGAGCGCGGCAGCCTGCGCCGCCTGCGTCGCCCCCGTGTGGCGGCCAATGCTTGACCTGTCGGCGCGCGTGGCCCGGTACTTCTCGTCCGGTGCCACGAGGGCCTCGCCGCCGCCCGTCAGCTGCCGCACGCGCTCTTGCAGCTGGTCCACCTGGCGATGGAGGCGGTCGATCTGGTCCCACAGGTCCATGTTCTCCTTCACGGCCTGGTCGTACTTGACCTGCGTGCGATATGGGCGCGTGGGAGAACAGGGTTGGTAAGGAGGAGAGGAGAAAGACAGTTGAGAAGCGAAAAATATTGATGCTGCGCAGCACACTTTCGGTAGGCTAAGCCATCGCACCTTGCTCGTGTCAATCTCGGACTGGAGGGTCTGGAAGCGCAGCTCGTTGCCCGTTTCGGACGTTGTGCCGTCGTCGCTCGTGCGGCTGATGGAGGACGTGCGCCCGCTCATGGACGTCATGCCAGAGTGCGCGGCCTCTGCGTGCCGCACGCGACCATCAGATACGAACACGCTCGACCCTCCCACCGAAACACGACGCAGAGCGGTACCAAGGGGCAACAGAAGCGACGCGAGTGCACGCAAAACACATTTCGGCTTGTTCACACATGCGAAAAACGCGGGTGTGAGAGAAAGGGCGAGGGTGAAGTGGGATGGACCGCTCACCCTTGTCGTCCATGATGTACATGTAAGCCTTGGGACCGAAGATAAGCGTGAGGGTGCCCGTCGTCGCGACAAAGAGGCCGACGCACGTGAGCATAAACTGCGTGTCCGGATTCGCCTGGTCGATCGAGTACGTGAGGGGCAGGATGATCGCCGCAATCACGGTGATGTTCCTGCGTGTGCGTGCGATCGCGAGTGCGCGAGGGGGGAGGGAGAGAAAAGAGGTAGGCAAAAAGTGGATTAGGAAACCTCAGTTCAATAGGCAGTCATAGTCGTTGAACGCCTGTTGAAAAACATTAAGAGAGAGAAGGCAAGAGAAGGCGCCCACAGCAAGTGCGGCGGCGGCGTCTCTCTGCTCTGAAATGATATGGAGTCGATGACAGAGAACATGAGTGTCACACAAGGCGCGCACGTGACATGACAGACGCACCAGATGGCGAGGGCAATGTACTTGGACTCGCGGAACTTGCTCGGGACCGACTTGGTCTTCCACGCGAGGTAGACGCCCCATGCGAGCATGCCAGCCTGCGCATAGGCCGGTAAGAAAAAGGGAATTTCCGGGCGCACGTTCCCGTGTGACGGGAAACACAAATGGACACGCACTCGCACACAAACAGTACGCACACCCACACTCACGCACACACGCACACGCACAAGAAGGATAGAAAACGCCGGCCGTCATACATAGCCACAACTGCGTTGCAAGGCAGAATTGGAACAGCGCCGACGCACCTCCGCAGCGTAGAGGACGACGGCCCAAATGCTCGAATTGGACTCGCACGTGTGGCGGAGGAGTTCCTTCGACGCATCGTACTTTGTCACGGGCGTGGGAAGGTCCACAGCGCTCCAGATGATGAGGTAAATCTGTGCGGCAAGAGTAAAGGAAGACTGGGGATAGGCGTGGAGCCGCACACACGCACACACACGCACACACACACACATACACACACACACACACACACACACACACACACTGTAAATCATAGCACGCACTCGAACAGATAATGCACGACACATAGACATCGCTTAGAGAGCGGATACGACCACGATGGCGCACACAACGGCGACGATCGTCAGCAGGAACGTGTCCGACGTCGCGCGCAGTCGCTGGCGCATCTTGCGGTTGTTGAAGATGGCCATGATGCTGCGCGTGGGAAGACGACATCACGCGGGTCAACAACAGAGTAAAGAAGCGCAGCAGACGTGCGCGTCACACTGACACAGATACGTCTGTGTAGAGAAAGCGCGTATGTGTAGATAAAGTGCGAATAGTAGGCAGAGAACGTTAACAAGTACAAACCGGAAGTTCTTGGCGAAGAGCGCCGAGAACGTGATCGTGAACGCAAGGTGGCCGAACCACACGTTGAGCCCGCACGTGGCGTCGGAGGCCGTGGGGACCATCGTGAAGATCGTGGCGTAACCAACCATGCATCCGCCAATAATGATGGAGCAGAACTGTTGGTGTGTGTGAAGTGTGTGTGTGTGTGGGGGGG
>CALSCQ010002096.1:0-36520 GCA_943704525.1 Pigoraptor vietnamica | reverse complement strand
CCCCCCCCCCCCCCCCCCCCCCATCTTCTCCACACACACACATAAACACACACCTTCCCCTTCAGACAATTACGGCTACATTCTCGTGGACGCCGCATCGCGTGACGCGCTTGCCGTGGACCCCGTGGAGCCCCCGAAGGTGCTGGCGGCTGCGGCTGCCGTCGGGGCACGGCTGCGCGGCATTCTAACCACGCACCACCACTGGGACCATGCCAACGGTGGGTCGGCGGTGCTTGCTGCTGCCTTAAGTCACGACTTCGGCACCCGTAAACACGACTTAGAGGCACTCGTAAAGAAGGGCTGTTGCAGGGCGTGTCTCGTTCGCCTGCTCACCGCGGGCGCTGTGCGTGAATAGGCAACGAGCAGTTGGCCGCCGAGCTCAAGGCCAAGAACGGCTCGGTCGATGTGTACGGTGGCGATGGGCGCATTCCCGCGCTGACGCGGCAGGTCAAGCACGGCGACGTCCTCAAGGTGCGCCGCGTTCCAGCTTCTCTGGCGTTGTGTGCGTGGCCTGTTACTTTTCTCACATTGTCTCAGTGTGTGCGTTGCGTGCTGTCATTTGCCTTGTCGTTCCGTGTTCTCTCGCGTTGGTGTGTTACATTGCGTGCGTCGCAGGCTTGCTACATTGTGCATCATGTCGGCCCTTCCACCCGAGGGACTGTCGCCGCAATGAGTGCTGACCTGCGCCTGTCGTAGCTGGGCGCACTCTCGATCACCGCGCTGGACACGGCGTGCCACACGAGCGCGAGCATCAGCTACTACGCGGAGGCGAGCGGCAGCCGGTGCGTGTTCACGGGCGACACGATGTTCGTCGCGGGCTGCGGCAAGTTCTTCGAGGGCACGCCGCAGCAGATGCGCCGGGCGCTGTGCGAGGTCCTTGCGGCGCTGCCGGACGACACGGCCGTATACGCAGGGCACGAGTACACGGTCAAGAACCTTCAGTTTGCGGCGACGATCGAGCCGTCGAACGCGGACATAACGGACGGCCTCAGAGAAATGACGGCACGGCGCGCGCGCGACGAGGCGACGGTGCCCTCGAGCATTGCCCGGGAGAAGCGGTGGAATGTGTTTGTGCGCTGTGGGGAGCCGTCGGTGATGGCGTCGGTCGGTGCGAGCGATCCGACGGAGTGCATCGCGGCCCTGCGAAAGGCCAAGGACAATTTCAAGTAGAGGGCGTGGGGAGCGTGCGTGCGTCCGTCATGTGTGTTCGAAAAACTGCGCGTCCGCAGCATTGATGTAGGCTGTGGTCCGAACGGGTGCTTGCATGTCTGTGCGCCGCGAAAGATCTGGCGAGCGTGTAGGTGTGTGTGTGTCAGAGTGTCTATGCGTGTACGTCTGTTTGTGTCTTGCGTGTGCGTCTGTTTGTGCCTATGGTGTGCGTCTGTCTGTCTGTGTGTGTGAGTGTGGCGTGTGCTGGGCGTTGAGTGCGCCTCGCTGACAGTGCGATTCATGACAAATAGGCAGACGAAAGCGGACCCGCACACACAGTGCTGCTTCGCGATACCGCATGAAGAGATGGTCGCCAAATCACACGCTCTAGTCGCAATATTCAGCAGAACCGCACGTGCAGTGCACGCTACGCATGCTGCGGCAGTTTGCGGCGCGCTTCCATGAAGTTCACAGCGATAGCAAGCGCGGACTTGAACGCTTGCATCGACGGCGGAAGGTTGTCGAGCATGTCGTGCACGCGGTGAGGGCAAGGCGCCCAGTCGGCCTCTCCACGGCGCGCCAGCGCCCGGTGGAAGACAGCGACTTTCACAGGCACCTTCGCGAGGGCTCCGTGCACCAGCGCCGTCGCAGGGCCCGTTCCCCCGCCCCGCTGCTCCTGATCGTACGCACTGAACAGTTGCTTCGCCCTCTTGAACCCAGTGCCGGCCTTCCCACCCGTCCAGCACAAACAGAGTCCTCTTGAGCTTGCCCATGTGGTCGCTCAGCTCGCGCGCGTCCGTTTCGTCATCGTACCTTTCAATTCTTTCGTGGAGCTTGTCGATCTCCGCCTGGAACGCCGCCGCGCGCTTTGCTGCAGCCGTCTCCAACTCCTCCTTCAACGCCGCCGCGCGCTTCGCCTTCAAATCCTCCTTCAACGCTGCCGCGCGCACCTCAGCTGTCGATTCCCACTCCTTCCATGCCGCTTCGCGCTTCGCTACTTCCTCCCGCATGGCCTGTCTCTCCGCCAGCTGAACAAGAAAACATTCGTGCCATTGTGAGCTCCTGGGCGCCAACGCCCCGTGGAGCTCTGGCGAAGTTGGCGATGTCGACACGGACATCGTGGAGCTGCCACGCATTCGCGCGCAAGACGTGTTGTCGTGGTAAAGTCGCACATTTTCGCACCACAGACACTCGACATAATTCGCCAGCGCCGCCACGCGAGCCAGCCAGTCGACGAGAGTGGCTCGCCATCACGCCCTCCCTTCGCCGCCCCTTGCCAAGGCCGCCCATCAAGTCGGCATCCAAGGTTGCTGACCTTGCTCTCACTACGTTTGACACGTGACGTTCCGAATAAGGAAAAAGTCGGCGTCTGTTGGCGTCGGCAAGGCGAATTGTGATGAATATGTGCGTTGTGTGTGGGGTCCCATCATCGATATCGCCAGTTCTGCCGGCAAATCGACGGCCGGGTGCTTGTGCAGCTCTACGCTGATGAATGGTCTTTGAACAGATTGTTTCCGTGTGCTCGCGCCAGTGGTCGCTATTCACTCACGTCCAATTCAATTGTCCATGGGACAGCTAGAGAACTGAGGCAATGCTTGCAAGGCTCCGCTTACTTCATTCACGCCGTACGCACGCTGCGGCGCTCGGCTCTGCATATAATTGACTACGAAGAGGAGCACGCGCTTTTAGCGTTGCAGGGACCGCGGAAGGTTGTTGAGCACGCCGTTGAGGTCGCGACCCTAGGCATGGAACGACGTGTTCCGCAGAGTACCAACTTAATGTATCATGTTGAAGTCGCCGATGGTCATGGGCACCTTCGCGACGGCTCGGGTTAGCGCGCTCGTCACAGGGCCTGTTATCCCGTCCTGCCGCTCTTTGTCGTACGCCTCGTAGAAGGACTTCGACCCCTCGAACCCTGTCGTGCCCCAGCTTGAATACAACCGACTTGAAGCGGCCGACGGTGTCGCCCAACTCGCGGAGCGTCTCCATTTCGTCGACCCGTGCTTGGATCACCCCCAACTCCTCCTTCAACGCCGCCTCGCGCTTCGCCGCAGCCGCCTCCAATTCCTTCTTCAACGCCGCCTCGCGCTTCGCGGCTTCCTCCTTCAACGCCGCCTCGCGCTTCGCGGCTTCCGCCCCCAACTCCTCCTTCAACGCCGCCTCGCGCTTCGCGGCTTCCGCCCCCAACTCCTCCTTCAACGCCGCCTCACGCTCGTGCATTCGGGTGTGTGTGTGTGTGTGTGTGTGTGTATGTGTGCATGTGAGCACGAGTGCGCGTGTCAAAGCGTATCGTGATTTGGACGGTTGGTGAGGTCCGCCAACATGGCGCGAAGTTCATAAATCTGCTGCGAGAGGAACTTATTGTCGTGGAGGAGTCGTGAGATGGTGTCCCGGAGCCGATATTCAATGTCCATCTCCTTTGCCGCCACGCCGGAGCTCGAAGCCACGCGTTCATCGCGCGCTCCTCTCCGATTTGGCAACGAAGAGTGTAGACCTCCGCAGTGAGCGCCGCGATGCGCTCGGTAGCAGTCGTCGCATCGAGATCGGGTAACTGACTGACTGAATAACAGGGGGTGCCGGCGGCCGGGCGCCGCAAACTGGGATGGCCGGCTGGCGCCCCACGGCCGCGGCGGTTGCGAAAACGGCACGACAGGCATTGCACCAATGAACGCGGGCTCGGTGGGTTGTGCCATCAGTGCGATGCACGGTGGAGAACATGTAGTTGTGCGCGCGTGGAGAGATGCGCACACGAAATGTGAGACGAACTTATATAGTAGTGACACTAAGTGGTGTCAAAATCGACCACAGGGCGGATCAAAGTGCCCTCTCACTATGGCTTAAGTACCGGGCGTTTTCGCGTGTCCAGAAACACATCAGACCAATCAGCATCCACTTGACGGCGCATAGTGAACCCATAGTAGAACGCAGTGGATCCAAGTGGATGCATGACGTCTCGCATCCACCTGCATCCACTTGTGCGCACCCACGCACGCCCATAGTGTGCCATAGTGAAGTCGGGGTGGATCAAGGTGGATGCCATGACGTCACCCGACGCGAACCGAGGGTATATAAGCGCGCCCTGATGGAAGGACGAAGCACACACACGCACATAGTGCGCTGCGCAAGCGACAAGACATCCAACAGAGACCGCGAAGGGCGCTGAATTTCCACAAGATGGCACGCGTGCGCAAGACATCCACGACGACTACTGCGCCGGGCGAAGGCAAGTGATGCACAGAGACTGCAGTGCGTGTCGCGTTGCTGATGCGGTACACCGTGTGTTAACACAAGACGTTGTCTCGCATCTCACCACAGGCGCCGGTTCAAGCACCGTGCCCAAAGTCAAGCGGCCGCCGAGCGCGTACAACCTCTTCTGCAAATCAGAGACCGTGCGCATCAAGAAAGAGAACCCGAGCATTGGCGCGACCGAGTTGCGCAAGCTGCTCAGCGAGAACGTGAGTGGATCAGGCCGAATGGCGTGTGGTACACTGTGACAAAGGCTCACAAGGATCCCTTTGGTTGATGCAGTGGAAGTCCGCGAAGGGCAAGGGCGGGGTCGCTGTCGAGGATGGTTCCGACCACAACGGCGACGCTATGGAGTCCCACTCGCCGTCGTCCGATGCCGGCAGCGACTAGGGTCCTCGATCGCGACGGCGGGGGCGCCGCGTGTAGATAGTAGATAGCGCGTAGATGTCAATGTTGCGTGCGTGTGCGTGTTTGTGCGCGTGTTTGCATGTTTGCAAGTTGTGTGCGTGTTGTGTTGTGTCCCAGTCACAGTGTCGCTAGTGGTCAGTGAAGTGCGTGTCGAGTGTGCATGTCGTGTGCGTCGCCGTGTGAGTGCGTGAGTGTATGCGTGTGCGTGTGCAAAGGGCATGGGGCATTGCCACCTTCGCCCCGTCGTCGGCCTTGCGTGCAATACAAAGCCCCCGCAATGCATTCGCCTCCGCCCAATCCAACCCAAAGTCAATCGAATGGCACAGCGACTCGCAAGGGGCGTGGACACCCCCACACACGCACTAGCTAAAGGCCCTGCTTTATGCAAACATAGCGACTCGCAAGGGGCATGGGCACCCACACACTCACTAGCCATAGACCTTGCTTTATGCGAACGTTCGCCTCAGGCACTCGATGAACGCCACGCGGTCAATCGCCGTAATAATGCGGGCGTTCTCGGCGTGACCCGTGCGCCCGTACCAGTCCCACACGCACATCCCGCGCGTCAGCGTCCCGCTCGTCTCCACCTGCCCGTACATGTCCCGCGACGCCGTCACAATGCCGGGGAGAGCAGCCACCGCGGCCGCGTACGCATCGCAGGGAAGGAAGGCGTGGTGCGCCTTGGTCGCCTCGAAGCGCGGGCGGGACCAGTCGACGTAGGCTGCGGAGACGGTGCGGAGGAAGAAGCGCCCGCTGTGCTGCGGGAGAGCTGTCTCGGCGGCGCCCGCGGTGCTTGGACCGACGAGGGAGTCGTACTCGTCCCACGTGAGGTGCGAGTCGACGCAGAGCTCCCACGGCACGAGCACGCACTTGTGTTGCGCGTCGCACGCGGATAGCACGATGCGCGCGGCCTCCGGATCGCAGAAGAACTGTCAAAGATGCGCGTGGGGTGGAAAGGGGAATGAGAGTGGGCGAGGCGAGGGGGCTGGTTGCGACCGAAGTGGGGAGGGGAATGAGAGTGGGCGAGGCGAGGGGGTTGGTTGCGACTGAAGTGGAAAGGGGAATGAGAGTGGGCGAGGCGAGGGGGTTGGTGGCGACCGAAGTGGAAAGGCCCACACGGACCACACCCACATTGTACTCTGCTGCGAGGTTCCCGTTGCCCATCGCGTGCACTGAGCCCCCCATCACCACGAGCGACTCGAGCCGCGCGACAAAGCTGCGATCCAGCCGCAGCGCCAGCGCCACGTTCGTCAGCGGCCCCACGGCGACTAGCGTGAACGGACGCCCCTCGCTCGCCAGCCGCACGAGCGCCTCCGCCGCCGTCCCCTCGGCCTCCACCGAGAGGGGCGCTGCGAAAGCGCCGGTGCCGCCAAGCCCGTCGTGGCCGTGTCCGGGCCATGTCTCCGCCGTGCGCTCCCCGAGGAGAGGGCCCGCGGCGCCTCGGAACACGGGGACGTCCGCGCGACCAAAGTACTCGAGCACTTTGCGGACGTTGACGGCGACCTGTGCGCCGTAACTCAGTTCCCGTGGCGAATGGCTGTTGCCGGTGAAAGGGATGTGCGTGTGCGCGTGCGTGTGTGTATATGCATGCGTGCGCAGCAAACAACGTGCCTGGTTTACGTTTACATTCCCGTCGACGGCGGTCACGGCGACCAGCTCGACATTGGGCGATCGCAGCAGCAGCGCAAGGGCAATCGCGTCGTCCACGCCGCCGTCCGTGTCAAACACCACGCGCATCCTCTCGACTGAGCGCAGGTCCGACACCCGCGCACACAGAGATTCACTCCGCGCACTCGTGCACTGAATAGAAGCAAAGGAATCGCTGTTTATACAGTGCTCAAAAGCGCCTTATCAGCGTCGACTGAGTGGCAAGGACCTGTGCGAGTGCGAAGTGGAGCACAAGCACGTGCTACTACTGACACATCACAGCGAGTGCGGTGTTCAAGCGCATCGCCCTCGGTTGCTGCTGCAGTCGCACTCGTCGCAATGAACGCGCTCGTCGCCGCTGTCGTCGCTGCGGCCGTGACTGCGGCGGGCGGATACATTGCCACGCGCCGCTGCACCCGAGCGGCCGGTGTGTGCATGCGCACCTCTCTGCTTGTCAGTGTGTTCTGAACAGCGCTGTGTGTGTCACGTGCCGCCCCTCGCGTCGCCAGTGTGCACGTCTCTGTTTACTTTGCTTGTTTGTTCTGAGCAAGTGCTCCTGGCAGATGCTGTCCTTGCGTCGCTCTCAGAAGAGCGGCGGCTGCGTGAGGCGGCAGAGCGAAACAGGGCTTCGGAGCGCGCGGGACGCATTGCAGCCGAGAAGGTGCGGTCCATTCGTCGAACTGGAGCTGTCGAGGGCGTGTGTGTCTTCGGCTGCTGCGTAACAGTGCATGCCCACGCACATTGCGCGTGCAAGGGAAGCAGACGGCGCCGTCAGTGATTTCTGCGCGTCCGCGCTTCGCTGAGCTGTCGCTGTCGCAGCGCCTGCGCGAACTCCAGCGGACACACGCGACCGAAGCGGGCGCAAGTGGCGAGGCGTATGTCATGCGCCCCATTGGCCACGTCGAGTCGTGTTTTGGTGGGCGCCACGGCACTCCCCGGCAGGTGCGTGCGTGCGTGCGTGTGCGCGCTTGTACTTAGGCGCCTCTAATATCTTGCTCTCCATGCAACTTAGGGCTTTGTGAGCCGCCATTCGCGCGGCCGACTTCGCGTGTCCGGCGGCGGCGCGTGGGACGGCCGTGCGGCGTGCGAGGGCCTGGCAGACTACAGCCATGTGTGGCTTCTCTTCGTTTTCCACGAGAACACAAACGCGTCCGCCACCGTCAAGGCGAAGGTGTCCCCGCCGCGGCTCAACGGTGTGGTGTCACGCGCGTGTGTGTGCGTGTGCGCGTGAGTGCTATTGGCCTGTGCGCATTCATCGCCGGTGCTATCGACAGGTCGCAAAGTGGGCCTCTTCAGCACACGAACGCCGCACCGCCCCAACGCCCTTGGCCTGAGCCTGGTGAGCACGCGATTGTTGCCCTCTGATACAGCGAAATGTGCGGAATTGTTTGAGGGAGGTGAAAGGGACGCGTCCCAGCGCACAGACGAGTTGAAGGAGGCACGCAAAGGGCGTTCAGTCATATGCACGTCGACGCCACAGGTGCGCCTGGAGCGCGTGGAGGGCAACACGCTCTTCCTCAGTGGCATTGATCTGATCGACGGCACGCCCGTCCTCGACATCAAGCCGTTCATCCCGTCGTACGACACGGCCCCGGGCGGCGATTCGCGGTGCGTGCTCCGCGACCGATCGTGTTAGACGCTTCGTTCCGTTGTTGCAGGCCTGCATCCCCATGCCTCCGTGAGTGTACGTGCCTTTTCCTTTGACAGTGGGCTGGGTTCGCGGCTTGTGCAGGGTGGCGGCGTGGGTCGCCGAGTCGCCGGCAGAGCAGGGCCGTGCGTTTGCGTCGGTGGATGTATTGCCGTCCGCTGCTGCGGCGATTGCGCGACTGGTGGCTTCTGGTCGGCTTCCCCTCTTCGACTCGGCGTCTGATTTCACCGACCTTGTGCGCGAGGTGGGTTGCGCTGTTGTGCCCTTGCTTTGCAGGCGCATGTCTCACCCTGCCGAGGCGCAGGTGCTTGCGTACGACGTGCGCTCACTCCACCAGCGACAGCTGCGCACGCAAGGTGCGTCTGAGGGAGATGGCTGCGATTTTGGGACGGAGAAAGGCGAGGATGCACTCTATCGGGTGAAAATCGGAGGTGTCACGGTGGCGTTTCGCGTGGACGGGCTATCGGTGCGTGTCGAGGACGTATCGTAGCGTGTTCTGCGGAATAAGTCGGCGAAGAGGAAGGCTGCAAGCAGAGCAGATTCATCGCAACCTTGGGGGGGGGGGGGGGCTTTCCCGGGGCGCACAGCCAATACGTGCAAGAGACCGTGTATTTCACACGCCACGTCGTCCGATGGGCGGTTACAAACGCGCGCCGGGCGGCCGTGAGCGCCGATCCACGCGGCTGTGCGGCGAGCGCAGCGACTCCCCCAGGCCACCCCGGGGGACGGAAGCCGCGCACGCCGCGCACGCGAGGCGAATGCCAGAAACAGAGTGAAAGGGTGTGCAAGTGCGAGGGTGAAGTGCGCGAGCGGTGTGTGTGTGTGCGTGCAAGTCAATTCGAGTAAAGCGGGTGAGCCTATGCCTTGAAGAAGAGGCCGGCGTTGACCATCCTCCTGAACGCCCACAGCTGGCGCTCCTGCTGCGGCGTGCGCTGCGAGTACTGCTTGCGCAGCTGGAGGCAGTTGGCCGGGCTCGACTCGGCCGTCTTGTCGGCGCGCATGGTCGCTTGGCGGCTCTCAACCTGCAACGCAAGTGCGCGAGTCAGACAACGAACAAAGGGAGAATATGCCCGCGTATTGTGCGCAACGAAGTGCCATACATTCATGTGTACAGACGCGCACAAACACACACACACCGCACTCGCACGAACATTCAACGGCACCAAGACAACACGCACGTACCTGGATCGCCCAGTAGTTCTCAATCTTCTTGCGAGCCTCATACGCCGTGTGGTGATTCGCGTGGAATTCGCGACGCAGCCTACAAAAAACGCAAGAGTCAGCACAACGCACATCGTCACAGTGATGCCACAAGCGCCCTAAGGAAAGCACCGTAACAACGTGAAAGGCAGCACACTCACTCGTCGCGCACGCGCTCAAGATGCTGCGCCATGTCCTCCCTCTCGCGGGCCTCGCGGGCGGCGATCTCTTCGCGCTTCGTCTGCATCATCGTCACCTGTGCCGCGTGCACGGTCAGCAACGCGGCACTACTGCTCGCAGCACACATACGCCAGACAACTCATGGCGGCAGCAACACGTGCCTGCTCGGCGAAGAAGTCGCGGGCCCTGGCGCGGCGTTCGGCCTGCACCTGCGCCACATAGGACTCGGGGCGCGTGAACACGGCGTCCATGAAGGCGGCGTGCGTGCACTTGTCGCCCTGAATGTCCTTGCGCGCCGAAATCTGCATCGCACGCCATTCCGGCAGTCAGAGGGCATTCTCAAGCATAGCACGCGGCGACATGCACCGGCGCAGAGGGCAACACAAGCGCACCTGCTCGGCGAGTGCGTGCGAGTAGTCGTCGCGGCGCTTCTTGTGCACCTCCAAGTAATTGAGCTCCGCTTGATCCATCCTGAGGGCAGAGGCAAGTGTCAGTAATGTGACAAGGCGCAACCCCCACTCACGTCAAGCCACTCACGTCTGCTCGAGCTGCGCGAGGACGGCGCGGTCGTACTGTTCCTCCTGCTGCTTCATCTTCGTGGCCACGTCACGCTGGTATGTAATCTGCGGCACACGCGCACGTGAGTCTCACGAACGGCCCATCCACACACACATGTGCGGCACATGCAGACACAAGCCCCCCCTTCCATGCACACACCCACACACAGACACGCACATACACACGCGCACCTGCTCCTCCAGCGCCTTGGCGTAATCGGGGTTGTACATCGCGCGGCGGGGCAACAGCGAGCTCCCCTTGATGAGGATGCCGCGGTGCACGTGACCAGCCGTCAAAGCTGCGGGCGCCTGCGACGACTGGCTCTCCGCGGCTGGTGTGTGCGGGCGACGTTAGATGGTTATGCTTAGGCTGAGATTTGGGTTTGGGTATCGAGCGCAGACAGTGACGAAGACGGGGGAGTGAAGTGAACGCACCTGCTGCAACGACAGGGGCGGGCGTCGCGGGCTCCGCGCAATCACGCGCGGCGGGTTCGCTCTCAACCACGGGTTCGGGCTTGCGGCTCGCTTCGGCAACATCCGCCGCTGTCATCGACTGCGACACCTTCGACACTTGGAGGGAATCGCACTTGGCGCTCGGACTGGTAAGGGAAGGAGGGGAGGTAAGTCAGTTAAACAGACGCACACACGCGCACACTGTTGCCTGATAACTACACGCAGTGCTCGTGCGCACGGAAGACAAACGTACCTGACGGAGCGGCCGTGGGCGAGGGGCGGCAGGCGGTGTGAGCCGCCCTTCTGAGGGCTCTCCGCACGGTACGTCTGCGAAGGAAGGAGTGTCAGCCACCATACACTCTGCTGTGCGAGTAACGCTGCGCACGCAACGCACCATCGTTGGCTCGCCGCCGTTGTGGGCATCCACAAAGTGCTGCGCGAAGAGCGTGTCGACGCGGCCGTTGCGGCACGCGATGCGCGCAAAGTCATGGAAGGCCACCGCGGCGTCCACGCCCTTGCTGCACGCGAGCCCGAACGTGTGCACGACCTCCTTGACCGTGCCCGCAATGTCGTCGCGGGTGAAGCCGAGCTCCGTCGCAATCTGCGTCATGTTCAGGTCGATCACCGGGATGGAGCCTGGGAATGGAGGGCGGGTGGTGGGGGTTAGGGAGACACTCTGGACACTGACACAGAGTAACAGGCGCCGAGCATGCGCCACCAGGCACGTGAGGCGTGTGCACCATCCATCGAGGGCTGAGAAAAGGCCGAGAGGAGGAGCGGATCGCCCCACTCACCCGACGCGCGCTGCTTCGTGTGGTGGATTTTGAACGTCGCCGCAAACGTCTCGTTGATGACAAACACGGGGCGCTGGATGACCTTGTGGCCCTTGTTGCCAATTTCGAGCTTGGATTTGGCGAAGGACATTGTGCCGAGCCCGGGGATAACGACGCCCTGTGAACACGAGAGAGTGAGACGCATGCAATCAACGCGCACAACACACACACGCACGCGCAGACACATGCACACACGCACGCACACGCAGACACCAAAGCGGGCGAGAGCGGGTGCTTATAAGAGGGAGGAGAAAGCAGCGCACCTTGTTCTGGTTCAGCTGAATCTCAACATAGCCCGCAATGCGGTCCCAAATTTTGAGCATCTCTGCGAGAGGAACGGCGCTGTGAGCGCTTGCGACATGCGCCCAGCAGAACACGCGAAGGCCACGGACACGGCAACCGCTCCCAGCGACAATCAGCGATTGCACATAAAACACCGGGACGCCGAACAGCAAAGCAAGGGCTTCAGGCACGTGCCACGACCATTACGGACCTTCCTGTGAGACGGAGGTGCGGAGATGGCGCTTGCGACCGGCCTCCGCAATGAGCTCCGGAACACCCAGCGTCATTTTTGAAGAGTGGCGCGTGCACGCGGCGCGAGGATGCGGCTGAGCAGTGGGTTGATGCTGTGCTGAAGCAGTGCCGAAGTTGAAAGGGAACACCGGACAATAAGATCCACAACAACAACAAACACGGCGAGCAGCGGGCGACGGAAGAAACCGCCGGCTGAACTGAGTGAGAGTGACGGTCGCGCTGGCTTCATGAAGCGCAAGGAAGTGCGTGCGTGCGTGCGTGTGCGGGCAATTGTGCCGGCACACACACCGGAACATTACACGCACACACAACACACAACTCCCATACTGATCCCATACACCACGCGCCCCGTCACTAAAAATAGACAGCGTTGTCAAGCAATTAGCCGAGATCTCGTTACAAATGCGCGGCATTTAGCGAGATCTCGTCAAAACAATCTACCAATGGTTAGTGTTAACGAGAACTCGCTTAAATTCGCCATAGCAACGCAAAGCAGAAAAAGACAAGTGGTGACAGTTGGGTCGGTGATCGCACTTCGCACTGCCAGCGCTTGCGTCCCTCCTTTGCGCGCGCTTTCGCGGGGGGTCTTCCGGTGTGTTAGGAAGCGAACGGGCACAGAAGTCTTAATCGCCCGCACTATGTGAAGTCGGTCGCGGGTTTGTTGGCTGGGAGGCCCTTCGCTTGCCCTCTCGCCCGTTGCGGCTGAAGCGGCGCGAGAATGATGCTCCAGGCGCAGGCGTCGACACACTCGCTGCTGCTGGTGCCCGACGCCGCGAACGATGACCACCGGCGGCTGTATGAGGGCCGTCCGCGGCTCAAGACGGACCGCCGCGAGGCCAAGCAGAAGAGCCACTGGGTCAACGTTAACAAGGTCGAGGACCAGCTGCGGCTTGTCGGTGGGTGGGGGGACACGCGCGCGGGGTGCGGTAGGGCAGGGGTGGAGAAGACGTTGTCGGTGGGTGTGGGGACACGCGCGCGGGGTGTGGTCTGCGCACTAGTGGAGAAGACGTTGTCGGTGGCTGGGGGGACACGCGCGCGGAGTGCGGTCTGGGCACTAGTGGAGAAGACGTGGTGCGTGGCGTGTGCTGCTGGGCTTGAGCATTCTGACGCGTGTGATTCCTGTGTGTGTGTGTGTGTGTGATGTATACAGCCAAGCGACTGGAAAACACGCCGGGCTTTGACGACGAGGACATTGGACTTGTGGAGGATCTTGGACTCGCCATTAAGGACTTGGTGAGTAGTCGGAAAGGGGGCGCCAGTGCGCTTTGCCAGTCTCCTAACGCACTCCGCACGCACACGCATCGCAGGAGAGCATCGTGGAGGACCTCAAGGGGACCATGGAAGCGAACGTCATCCAGGTGTGCGGCCTCCGACACCGCCTCGACCACCTTCCCGGCGAGAAAAAGCGAGAGGAAATTGGTGCGTGCGCCAGTCGTGCCGTCGTGGTCTGCGCGCAACGCGTGTGCGTGTGAACGGAGCGTGTCGCACATATGGCCAGTTTCACGTGTGCCGTTGCAGTGCATGTCACTGGGGCGCGTCGCACCTGTGGCCAGTTTTGTTTGGCGTGCCGTGCGTGGCGTGCCGTGCGTGCGACTGACGGCCTTCCCATCTGCAGCGGCTCTCGATGCGCTGAAGAACTCGATGCAGCCCACCATTGACTCACTGAAGGTGCGACGACGCAATATCCTCTTATCTGATGTCAGCGCACGCGTCGCGATGTGGTGATTTCATGTCGCCGTTGCTTTCGTGTTCGGTGGACTGTTCCGAGCACAAGTAATGCTCACACCGCACGCATGCACGCACGCATGCACGCAGCTGCAACTGGAGGGGCTCCAGAACGAGTGCGAGATGCTTGAGATTCGGAAGAATGCGACGGACAAGGAGGTTGGCCGCGTGCGCGACAGCCACAAGCTGTCCATGGCGAATTTTGAGGCGCTGATTGAGGTGTGGAACGAAGAGCTCGCAAGCAAGGCCAACCTCCAGATCAAGGTATGCCCTGCCGAGCGCTCGCTTGTTTGACCCTGCCCTCTTGACATAAAAGAGGGGGCAGAGGGGGGGTGGGGGGTGGGTGGACACTTGGCAAAGCGTGCGACTCCGTGAGCCATTTAATGACGTTTTGATGACGCTGCTGTGCCGCGCAGGTGAACGAGACGCGCGACAACATTGCGTCATGCCGCCGCAAAATGGAGGCGTACGATGCAAAGACGGCTGACGAGCTCTCGGCGATCAACGGCGAGCGCGAGGTCGCCATGACGACGCGCAGGGACCTGGAGACGCGGCTGGCGGCGAAGAAGGAGGTGCTGGCGCGCGAGCAGTCGGAGCGGTCGGCGTGTCGGAAGGCGCGGCGCGAGCTCGAGACGCAGCTGGGCAACCTGACGAACCGGTTCAGCGGGGAACAGCGCATGGCGACGATGATGGCGAAGGACATTGCGTCGTTTGATGCGATGGCCACCAAGCTGAACGTGGAGCTCGCGCGGTGCGTTGCGGACTCGTCCTCGCTGGCGGAGAAGAACCGGCTGACGGAGGAGGAGACGGTGACGATTCAGCGCGATTACGAGGCGTTCAGCGAGTCGATGGAGGCCAAGTGCGTCGCGAAGAACTCGGAGCTGAAGGACGCCATGGCGGAGAACCAGTCGCTGGCGAGCGCTTGCCACAACTTGCGCGTGGAGATCATGACGTGGAAATCGAAGAGCACCGAGGAGGAGAAGGCGATGAAGATCATGAAGGCGCGGTGGGTGTGCGCGTGCGTGCGTGCGTTGGTGGTGTGTGGCTGACGTTTTTATTTTATTTTTGTGCGTGCGTGGGGTCGTCGGGGAGAGGGGTGCTGTGCATTCACGGCCATGGCTTCGACCAGAGGATGTTGTGCTTGTTGACTGGAACTGACTTGGCGCTGTTGTGCAGCTTGACGGGCACGCTGGAGAAACTGCAGCTGCAGACGGAGGAGTGTGCCGCGCGCAACGACGAGAACGCGCAGCTGATGATGAAGATGGAGGACATGAAGGAGACGCAGCGCAAGAAGGAGCTCGCAATGGAGGGGAAGATTGAGGACATGAAGCGGAGGCTGGACCTCGAGCGCCAGACGATCCTCAACCTTCAGGGCGAGCTCGACACGGCACTCAAGTGGGTGGCGCGTGTGGAGCGCGTCGTCGCATGTCTGCGCAATGCGTGTGTGTGCGTTTGCGTGCATTTTTGCGGCGGGCGTGGCTGTGTCTTTGTGCGGTTGAATCGGCTGACCCGTTTCCCGCCCACTCGGCTCGCAGGGAGCACGAGGACATTGAGAACGACCTGCGCGGGCAGCTGCGCATGGCCAACGACACAATCGACGACCAGCGGAAGACGCGGAAGCGGTTGCAGGAGGAGAACGAGATGCAGATGGCGACGCTCGTCGAACGCGAGTCGAAGCTTGTCGAGCTCAAGGGCCTCGAGCGCAAGTCGCGCAAGTCGCTGCTGGAGACGCGCGAGTCGCTCTCGGCGGAGCTGGCCAAGCTCGAGTCGCGCTCGATCAACCTTCGCAAGGAGCACGCGCAGCAGACCAGCGTGAGCCACGCACGGGCGGAGGAAATCACCGCGCTGGAGGCGCAGAGGGACACGCTGGAGGCCGAGCACGAGGTCGTCAAGACGCACGTGCGCGAGCTGGACGACCAGCGGTTCCAGCTGAAGATTGCGATTGACAACCTCGACCTTGACTTGAAGCGCACGGTGCAAGAGCGCGTCCGCATGGAGTCTGACTTCGAGGTGTTGAAGGTGGGAGCACAAACATTTTTCATTCTTGTTTTACTGTGCGCCGCGTTTGTCACTAAACGTACGTGTGTGTGTGTGTGTGTGTGCAATTCGCTCACTACGTCTGCGTCGCAGGTGGAGACGAAAGAGAAGGACGCCGACACACAGGCGACCAAAGACAAAGTGCGGCAGGAACTTGCCCTTGCGCGCACGCGGCTGGAGGCCTGCGCCCTCCGCGCGGATCGGCTGGCCGGCGGCATGCGCGAGGCTGAGGAGCGTCGCAAGGAGATGGAACTGCGGCTGATCCACCAGCCCAAGGTCACGCGGACGGTCAAGGCCCTCGCGCGCCGCAACGAGCGCACGATGGGCGCCGAGTCGGACCTGCGCGACGCGATGCTCACGGAATTTAAGGCGCTTGGCGCGGAGAAGATTCAGGAGATCGAGGAGTTCAAGGTGGAGGGCGAGCGCACCGACCCCCAACTGCGCGCCATCAACGCGCGGTTTGTGCGGGAAGTCTGCCGCTTTGACGACTACATGCTCACGCTGGGTGGCATGTACCCGCCGGAGACGGAGGAAAAGAACGCCGAGGACGACGGTGGGGAAGCTGCAGTTGGAGCTGGTTTGGAACACCACGCGGCACTGCCGGCAGACGGCGCTACGCCCGCGACGACAGCGCCGCCGGCCACTGCAACAACGGGCGACTCTGTGGTGGCTGCGAGCGCGGTGCCTCCTAGCACGGCTGACACGCGCGTGGGACGGGGTGAGACGCCGCTGAATGAGTTGCGGCTGATCGATGTGCCTGAGCACTAAATTTAGTGCCCAAGGGTTCTGCGTGAGCGACGACGGAGAGAGTTTGTGTGTAATGAACTCTCCGTCTATTGTCACTGTACAAGGCATGTGCTCTGATAATGTCACTTGCCCCTTGTCTCTCACGTCTACTGCTCGGAAGCACCATCAGCACCGACAGTCCCACTGGGGAAGCTGACACCATCAAGGTGTTGAGGGCGCCGGCCAGACTGACCAATGCGGTTATGTTCCTGGTTTTAAATTTACTTGTATTTGGCTTCGCAGTCTTGCCTTCGTAAAGTAGCCAAAGTTAAAAGTTTGCACAGCCCGCCTTGGCCGGCAATGGACCCAAGTACTAATTACAAAAAATTACAAAACACGCGTGCACACACACTCTCACACACACACACACACACGCACACACACACACACACACACACACACACACACACACAGAAAACGCGGCAATGGAGTGTTATTACAAGAAAGCACAAACTTGCCAGACAGCTCTTGCATCCGATTGGTCGAGATCTCAAATTGGGCAGTATCATTGACCAATAGAATTGCATTGCGAGTCTTCGTTAAATCTAAGTGAGCCAATAGAATCGCGTTACGAGACCTCGGAAGAACGAGAGGTTGTGCCGTCGAACAACCACTCGAGTCAACTTATCTCCAAGTTTCAATAGAAGTCTTATTTCTCCTATGTCTATGTCTATATATCCAACATTAATATTGTCCATTAAGTAGTACGCAGGTTGCATGGCTGATGACGCGCAAATCGACTTCGACCCACCCGTGACCCGGCGTTTCTCCGCACGCAGCACGCTATAAAACACCGCGCATCTCCTCTGTGGAACAGGCACTTTTCCCCTCCTCCCTCTCGCGCACTGCCGGGAAATGCGTCTCGTCGCTCTTGTCGCGGCGCTTGCCGCGGGCGTGCTTGTCGCCGCCGCGCCGCACCCCGGCGTCCCGGGGGCCGTGCTTCCCCTCCCCCCTTACTGCGGCAACCAGCCTCACGACGGCCACGGATGGGGCGTTGCGCCGCCCCCCGCCGCACGTGAGGGCGAGACGCTCACCCTTGCGCAGGTTCAGACCATTATCCGGTGCGTGATATACCGTGTTGTGTTGTGTGTGCGAGTGTTCGCGCGGCAGGCACAGAGCCTCTGTCTCGATTCAAGCAACAACTTTAATTGAGTACTCAATTGCCCGTGGTTGATGCCCCACGCAGGCACGGCGATCGCACGTCGTGGATTGGCAGTCAGTGCTGGGCCAACGACACGGCGGTGTGGAAGTGCAATCTCGACTACCTCTCCATTCCGGGCCTCGACCGGAGCAAGGGCCGCGTGCAAGTGCCGCGCCTCTTCCGCAAGGGTGGGTGTTTGTGGCAAATCTACTTGCACAATGGGATTGGGGCGGCTTGAATTTGTTGGCGAAATGGGAATGAATGTCGCTGTGGGGGCCTTTGCTCTGGCGCTTATCCCACGTGCTTTGCAGTGTATCTGGACGGCGATGAGGTGTACCCCGGGAACTGCGCCGTGGGCCAGCTGACGCAGCGCGGCTTTTACCAGGAGGTCCTCAACGGCCGCGACCTCCGCGCCGCGTACGTCGACACGGGCCTCCTCTCGCCCAAGTTCAACGCCCGCGAGATTTTCCTCCGCAGCGACGGTGCGTGCGCTCTCTTGACCCGTCCGCCCTTTCGCTCTGTGTCGCATGCGAAGGCATTCGTTCTCGTCGTGTTCAAAGCTGTTCTTCCTTCGTTGCGTCTGATGCGCTGTTGTCGCTGCAGACGAGCCGCGCACGGTGCAGTCGGCGCAGTCGGTGATTCTGGGCATGTTCCCCGCGAGCGAATTTGAGGGCGACGATGAGGACGACTACGGCGCGGCAGAGGCGCCCGAGGCGGAGGTCATTGACATTCACACGATGGACCTCAACCTGGACGACATGGAGCCGAAGGCCAGGTGGGTGCGCACACGCGTGGGATGTCTGCGGATATGCGTGGCGTACGCCCGTGGGATGTGGGAATGGGCCGTATGTGTGAGGGGATGGTTATGCCGGGAGTCGTTGAATGTTTTTGTGTGTAATGTGTGTCGCAATCATTTCGCGCCTCTGTTTCTTTTTTCCATTAGTGCGCTTGCCTCACACTCTTTCTCTTTCGACACACGCAGCGTGTGCGCCAAGTGGGGCTCGTACCAGACGGGCCTCGTCAACTCGTCCGCGTACCAGCACCACATTGAGACGATCACGAAGCCCCTCCTCAAGTCGATTGCGCAGGCCATGGGCGTTGCAGAGCTAACCGACGCCGTGTCGCTGCACGACTGCTTCAACGTCCACGTGTGCCACAAGTACCCACTCCCTGGTGCGTGCTGGGTGTGCGTTGTAGCTGTTCGTCACTTGCGCGCTTGTCTGCGAGCCTCTATTGCTCAACGACTTGTGTCAGCTGTATGTGCCCCTCCCACTCTGTTGAAATGCAGCCAACGGACGCCTTCTGACTGCGATTTCGCCGCTTCGCAGGCACGGTGACGCAGGAGATGTACGATGCCCTGATGACGGAGGTCACGTGGCAGACGTACCAGGAGTACATGTACCCTGACCCCGAGGCCAACGCGCGCGCGGGCATCGGCTTCCTCATCGCCGACATGGTCAAGCAGCTCGAGGCGCGCGTCCGCGGCAGCGACGAGGCGTACAAGTTCTTGCTGCTCTCTGGGCACGACACGACGAGTGGGTGCCTGTGCGGCATGTCCTTTGTGTTTCTCTCCTCGTTAGACTCTGTGTTCCTTCTGTTTTTGATCCCTCATTGCTATGCATCCCCTCCGTCTTCGCGTTACTTTTGACCATCGCTGATCGGCTGCAATGCAGTCATGCCCTTCCTCCGCGCGTTTGGCGGTGACGACGGCCTGTGGTCGCCCTATGCGTCGATGGTGTCTGTCGAGCTTTACTCCCGCACGGCGAAGGCGCTCCCCTACGAGGACTCATACGCCGTCCGCTTTGTCTACAACGGCAAGGTCGTCAAGTGGGTGCAGCTCCAGCTTGTGCGTCCCTTTGCTTCGCAGCGTCCTCACTCTGCTGCCAATCTGCATGCAGGCTTCCGTTTTGCGGTGGGTCGGAGCTCTGCGAGTACTCGACGTTCCTCGGACACGCGCGTGCACTTATGCCCTCTGGCAACGGCGCCGACTGCACGCAGTGAGCGCTCACCTGCCTATGGATAAAGTGTTTCTTCTGCCGACCTGGTGATGTCCGGACGCCCATGTTATCATCCGCCATGGCAACGGGGTGGTAGCATGGCATTGTTCCACGACCAGAGAGACACCGGCCCCAAAGAAAACGCCGTTGTTCTGCGGTTGTCTCTGAGACCCTGTAGTCGTCCGTGTGGGCTCCTATTACCGCACAAGCGTGCGACTGGAAGAGGCGCGGCTGAGTGTGCCCTGGGGCGGTTGATTGGGGATAAATGACGAAGGTGGAGGACGTGGGGGCCGTGCCCTCCAACAAGCTCAGCAAGCTGCGGTTTATCCCCGCGGCGCTCATGCTGGTGCGTAAGGAGAGGAACTGCCCGCGCGCCACGATGGGAATGGGCTCGGGGGTTTTGTTCATCGCGCCGTATTTGAATTTTCGTTTACTTTGACGTCCATTGCTAGTTCGAGGTTCGTCCGTTTGCCTTTCTTTTGCACGCCTTGTGTTCGTGCTCTCACACGTGTTCGCTGACGGAGGAGAAGAGTGTGTGTTGAGAAGGGAGAGGGAGAGGGAGTGAGAGAGGGAGAAAGAGATTGGCGAATTGAGGTGAAAATTGTGACGTTGTAATTGCGAGTTGCGAGCACCGTATGGTGGCTAGCCCTTGTCTTGCCCTCGAGCCTGTATTGACTTCTCCACATCTACGGTCCCATTTCCAGTGCGGATGGGTGAGTGTTGAGTTGCGCTGCATAGTTGACTTTTTGGGCGGGGCGTACAAGCACGCACGCAGACCACACACGCCCGCACACCACACGCCCGCAACACTGACCACGCACGCACACACGCATGCGCAACGTACGACTGCGCACATGTACATACAAGGGTGCTGCGCCAGCTCTGTCTCACTCCCGTTCTCCTCGTCAACTACTGCTGCGATCATGTGAGCGCTAATTCTCCGTACCATTCAAACAACGTCCACGCAGGTGCTTCAATTCCTGTACACCGGCAAGGTATCGTACGACGCCGAGTTCCCCACGAACAGCAACAGCGACAACACGTTCGCGCTGTACGGCGACCGCAGCTCGGCGTTCTTCTGGTACCTCTGGCCCATTCTCATCATCGAACTCGTGGCGATCATCATGTGCTTCGTGGGAAAGACGCACCTCATATCCGCCCCTCGTGACTCCCGCCGCTTCACTCTGCGTGCCTCTCTCCGTCGCCTGCTCCCTACACGCAGCCCTCCATCGTCCCCTGTTTACTTTGAACGTGTTGGCATGCGGGCGTGTTGCGTCGATGCTTCCGTCCTCCACCACCCGCCAAACAACAACGCAACCCCAAACAGACCGCGTGACTGCCTTGACCCTTCACCACGCCAGCCGCTTTGCGACAATGAGCCTCGTGCTCGTGTTCTTCTACTTCCAATTCACAGCCGACTTCCTCCAACCGTGCCTCAAGTCGTCGTTCCGCCGGGGGAAGAGCAAGGCGTGCAACATCAACGCGGTCGGCGCCGCCGGCTCCCTCATCACGCTGATGGGCGCGGTGCGTGCGACCATTGCCGCCTGTAATGCCGTGTGTGTGCATGCTCCATTGTGTGTGAGCCGGTGGTTTTGTTCTCACGTGCAGTGACGTTTGCTGTGAGCGGGCCCATGTGATTCTGAGTTTATTGCTTGATGCACGTGAGCTGTAGTAGCTCTGAATGTGTGCAAGCCAATTGCGGTGTCTGCAGTCCATATGTCAGTGTTGCTTTAATGTGGCTATGCGCACTCGGCGGGAACGGCCAGTTCTGCTGCACGCTCGACTCAAACTGGCCTTTGTAACGGCCTCTCCAGTCCCACTCGCGTGCAATCAACCAACGTACTGGCGCATGACAACACCACTGACGGTTCAGTCTGCACACTGGCACGCGCAGGTCTTTGGCGTCGTTATCTTTGGATTTGAGGACTGAGCATTAATACTGAGTCGAGTTCGACTGTTATAAACATAAAACTATAAGTACCTTTGCGCAAAACACCACTTGCCCGCATCGTCGTTGGCTGACGCCGTTGTGCCGCGGCAGCGCAATGAGAGTTTTGATAGGACGCATCTGAACAATACCATTTCTTTCCATTGGCGCCGTCTCGGCCTTCTCTTTCACTGACAAGAACTGATTCGTTCTTCGACCCGATGAAGCAGGGCCCGGCTGCCGGTACTTGACATGCCGCACGCACCCGAGAGTGCCGATCGCCGGCGGGCCAGCCCGAGTCCACTCTTTCTCGGCCAAAGGGAGCGTACTGCAAGCTTTTACACGTAAACATGGAACGCACCCAGACAACCGAATCGGCGCCCTTGTTTTTACGGGTGCTTGGCCAGTTTAGCCAGCGCAGAAGGAAGGAGGCGGCGTCCACGTGCCGTTCCGCTGGGGGTGTGGCCGGAGGAGGACAATCGCAGGCGAATTAGACTGAATTTGTGGGGCAGATTGGAATGATTTTTGACGGATTATTCAAATTATTACACGGGTGTCTCGGCGAGAGTACGTACTCATGCCATATTTGGAGCGATTGGGGCCAGACTGTCATTATTGCACCGACAGGCGCCGATGGGCACACACACACACACACACACACACACACACTCTCTCTCTCTCTCTCTCTCTCTCAGTCTCTCTCCCCTCTCTTACTCACTGTCACTACTCACAGACGCCATAATTAGAGCTCATAATACTGACCATACAAGACAGGCCAGTGGTAATACTCGTGCGGCGGTTCGTCACAACCGCCGGCACTGGCTGAAAATGCGCCTGCACACACTCCTGCTGTTTGCGCTGGTCGCGGGCGCTGCGTTCGCGCAGTCCCCTGAGGGCAGTGAAGCAGACGACTCGAACGGCCTCGGCTGGGTCATTCTCGACAGCTCGGCGGACGACGGAACTGCGTCCGATGGGCAGCCTGGCGCAACAACGGCCAAGACGTGGACGATTGCCGCAAAGGGCACGTCGTTCTCGCCGGCCACGCTGTTCATCACCGTTGGCGACACTGTGAAGTGGACGTCGCTGAAGGCAGGCGCCCACAACGTGCGCCAGATTACGTCGCTGTCGAACTGCGGCTCCAACAAGAGCGGCGGCTTCTCGAGCGGGAGGCCTGGCGCCGTCGACTCGTTCTCGATGGTCTTCAAAACGGCGGGAACGTACCTTTTCAAGTGCGACGTAAGTGTTACGCACGTACGCGTCCCTTTGGAGCTCGCTGCTGGTACAGATAGTGGCGAGCCCATGACGCATGCACGCACTCCGAATCGGCACGCGTTTAACCACCTCCTCTTGAACAACTAACGGCGCACACCATTGCGACCCTGCGAGGGAACAACTGGACAAGGAGAGAGAATGGGAAGCGGCGCACGTACACGCACAGCTCACTCCCGCACTTCACACGCAGCCGCACTGCGCAGTAGGAATGAAGGGCACCATTGTCGTCCAGACGGCCGCCAACGCGCGCTCGTCCTCCGTCTCCGTGATCCGTGCGTCCGCCACTAGCGTCGCCGCACGCTCGTCCTCGATTGCTCGTGCGTCCGCAAGCAGCGTCGCCGTACGCTCCTCGTCGATTGCGCGTGCGTCCGCAAGCAGCGTCGCCGTACGCTCCTCGTCGATTGCGCGTGCGTCCGCGAGCAGCGTCGCCGCACGCTCCTCGTCCATCGCGCGCGCCTCTTCCATCTCGGCCGCTTCGCACGCGTCGGTGGCTAAGGTGTCCGCCACCAGCGTCAAGATTCGCGCGTCCTCCGTCTCCGCCGCGTCCGTTGCGAAGGCGTCGGCGAAGAGCGTGGCGAACGTGCGTGCGTCGGCCAGCTCGTACTGGGCGGCCTACAGCGAGTCTGTGGCCAGAGCGATCCCCACGACGCCTGCGCCTGTCGAGCCCACCGAGGTGGTCGCATCGTCCGTCCCCGTTAAGCCGACCGAAACTGCCGTTCCGACGTCCGTCCCCGTTGCACCAACCGAAACTGCCGCTGCAACGCCCATGCCCACGGGTGGACCCGCTGTGCCGTACATTGAGCGGCTGCTGCGGTGGAAGAGGGACTTTGACGAGTGGTACGAGGCGGCGGAGGAGTGGAACAACGCCGAGTGCAGCGCGGAGGACGACGAAGGCGACATCCCCCTTCCGTGAGCTGCTTAAGGGCGCACACCCGCGTTGTATGAACTCAAGTTTCCCCTGAGACTGAGGAATTCAGAGTGTCCCCTCTCCACCCTCTGCCCATCCACTTCCCACCATGCGGCATCAGTCACACAAATGGAGCACACACACATACCACACACACACACACACCACACACACGCACACACACACACACACGCACACCACCCTCAACGTCCACTTACCTCTTCTCTCCGTTTTTCAGTGACTCCAACTTGCGAGACATAGCAAACAACAGCGCAAATACACAGGCGTACATAACACGCACACACACATACACACACACATGCACACACACACACACACACACACACACTCTCTCTCTCTCTCTCTCTCTCTCTCTCATACACACACACACACACACAGAGCGACAGATGTAGGGAGACCTGCATGTGCTTGAAAGTCGACTGTAACACTGTTACACGAAACATCCACCCTTCATTAGCCCTTGTCCTACACACAGCTGACGTCAGGCACGGACTCATCCACTCGCCCTCTCTCCCTCATGTCGCGCGTTTAAGAGAACAGCGTGCGTGCACGTGTGCGAGCTTGCTTTGTGCGTCGTGCTGGCGGCGAGTTTGCCGCAAGAGAGGCGAAGATGGGCTCAGACGGTGCGTATTTTGTCGCGTGTTGTGAGGGCGTCGATTCACTTGCTCGTCAGGGGGTGCACTCGCACGGCACACACTTCGCTTCAATCGCTCTCACGACTGCGCACACATCCCCCCATTCTCTCTTGTTGTGAGTCGTAGAGTGCGATGGACACATGTAGGTCTGTGATTTAAGCTGATCCGACGACTATAAAGCCAGTGCGTAGAGTGCGTGCTGACTCGGTCTTTCATCGTGCTTGCAAAACAGGCATCAACCACGTGTCCATTCTTGGGCGTGAGTGCATCCACATCGGACACAGCATATTCGAGTGGCTTGCGGGTGACGTCAAGAAGAACGTCCCCGCGAACAAGTACGTGTGCGTCACCGACGAGACCGTTGCGCCCCTCTACCTGCCGCGCCTGCAGTCCGCGTTTGCCGCCGTGGGAATCACGCTCCATGCAAAGGTGTGTGTCGTGTGTGTCGTGGGTCTCTGCCGATGCCTGTCCAATGTGCGCACTGCCATGTGCGCTGCGTGTAATTCGTGCGAATGCAACCATGAGGGCGTTCTGCTGTACAGCGCACACTGCTAACCCCAACTCTCATGGCGTTCTGCTGTGCGAGTAGGTGCTGCAGCGCACACACTGCTAACCCCAACCCTCGCTTTAGACCATTCCCCCTGGCGAGGCGCACAAGAACAGGGCCACCAAGGAGTCGATCGAGGACTGGATGCTCTCGCTCCAGTGCAACCGCGACACGTGCCTCGTCGCCCTCGGCGGGGGTGTCGTGGGCGACCTCGCTGGCTTTGTCGCGGCGACGTACCTGCGCGGCGTCCCCTTTGTGCAGGTGCCGACGACGCTCCTCGCGATGGTGGACAGTTCGATCGGGGGCAAGACGGGTCTGGACACGGTGCACGGGAAGAACCTCATCGGCGCCTTCCACCAGCCCGCGGGCGTCTACATCGACCTCGCCATCCTCGCGTCGCTGCCCGAGCGCCAGTTCTGCAACGGCATGGCGGAGGTGATCAAGACGGCGGCGATATGGGACGCCGACCTGTTCGATCTCCTCGACAACAACGCCGACGCACTCCTCGAGCGGGAGCCCGCGCTGCTGCAGCGCGTCGTCGCACGCAGCGCGGAGATCAAGGCGGAGGTGGTGACGCAGGACGAGAAGGAGGGAGGTGGGTGGGCTGAGTCACGTGGGCGCCTTGCCTGGTGTTGCACGTGAGCCTCGCCTGGTGTGCGTCAACTATGTATGCGTGCGAGTGCGGAACCGTGTTGCAATGCGTCGCGAAGCGCTATCACGGATGCTTCATGTTGCGCAAGAAACGTGATTCCTTACACGCGCGCACGCCCTCGCATGCGTGCCTCTGAGATGCTATCCACGCACACGTAACACTCACACCCGCGCACGTGACCGCGCATGCACTCGGCAGGGCTGCGGTCCCTTTTGAACTTTGGCCACACGATTGGCCATGCGGTGGAGGCGCTGTGCCAGCCCGCAATGTTGCACGGGGAGGCCGTTGCGATCGGGATGAAGAAGGAGGGCGAGATTGCGCGCGCGATGGGCATCTTCTCGCAGGCGAACCTTGGCCGGCTTATCGACTGCATGAAGTGGGTTGGACTGCGCCGCACTCGCACATGCGCCATGCACTCTCACAAACACGCACACACACACAAACACACACACACACACACACACACACACACACACACACACACACACACACACACACACACACACACACACACACACGTGTTGCACACATATGCACCGCGCACACATCCAAGTGTCGCTTAGGTGCGACTGACCCCGTGGCCGCTCTGTTGCAGGGCGTACAAGCTGGACGCGTCGTTCCCCGAGCGCCTTTCGATCGCTGCGCTGATGGACAAGATGGCCGTGGACAAGAAGAACAGCGGCGGAAAGAAGGCCGTCGTCGTGCTCAGGGCGATCGGAAAGGGTGCGTAATCGCGCGATGTTCACAGGGGGGACTGTGCAGGGTATTCTGCTGTTGATGGTGTGAGAGTGGCGGGCACTTGAGCGGCGCATTGCGTTCACTATGTCGCGTGGGTCCCTTCACGCATTTCCTTTCAATGTCCCACGCGCAAAGCCTGCCTGGTCACGTGATGTTCACGCTCACCCGCGCGCAGTCCACTCGAAGACAGCCGTCTACATCCCCGACGCGCTCATCGTGCGAGTGCTGTCCTCCCACGTGACCATCGCACACGGCAGCGCCCCCTTTGTGCCCCACTGCAGCATCGCTGTGCCGGGGTCAAAGTCGCTGTCGAACCGCGTTCTCCTCATGGCCGCGCTCGGGAAGGGACAGTGCGACGTGGGTTGTTGCGCCGTTTTTTGAAGTGCACACAGAGTGTGCGATGGGCGTGATTTCGGTGGTTCGCTCGGTCGTGCGCTGCCCTTAGCTCTTCGACATATGCAATCTGAACGATAGTGGGACACGTTTCTATAGTGAGTCTCACCACGCAACCCGGTCCGCACGTGACCACCCCTCAGATTTCGGGTCTGCTCCACTCGGACGACACCAAGGTCATGCTCAATGCCCTCGTCGCCCTCGGCGTCCCTCCGTTTAAGTGGCTCAACGACGGCAACGTCGTCAGCATCACCGGGTGTGGTGGGAGGTGGGCGTGCGCCAGTGTGTGCGACGCGTGTGTGTGGGCTGTGCCAGAATGTGCGGCATGGTACTGGCTGTTTCTATACTGCAGTGCAGTGGAAAACCTTTCTTTGTGCTTTAGTTGCTCTTCGCTTTCGTCGCATCTCATGCACACCATGCCATTTCCATGCACACCATCGCGTCTTATGCACACAATTGCCTGTCTTTGCGGCAGCTTTGTGGCACCTGACGAGCCGCTCTATCTCGGCAACGCGGGCACCGCCGCGCGCTTTCTGACGACAGTGTGCACGCTCGTTCGCGCGCGCGACGGCTCCCGCGGTGCGACGGTGCGCATTGGTGGCAACAAGCGCATGAACGAGCGCCCGATCGCAGCCCTCGTAGACGCCCTTCGGGAGAACGGTTGCCGCGTGCGCTACGTCGGAAAGGTGCGTGCGAGAGCGAGAGCGCTGTCATCTCGCTGATTGCTTGTGGACTTCGCGCGGTTCTCTGGGGCCAACGCTGCGTGGTTGAAGGCGCAACAACTCTTTGTCTGCTGCAACTTAACTTCGTGCGTGCGTGCCTCTGTGCAGGAGGGCTCGCTCCCCCTCGACATTGACGGCACCGGGCTTCCCGGCGGCGACATGCGCCTCTCCGCGAGCATCAGCAGCCAGTACGTCTCGTCCATTCTCATCGCAGCGCCTTACGCCGAGCGACCCGCGCGCCTCTCACTCGTCGGCGGAGAGGTCGTCAGCGAGCCCTACATCGACATGACTGTGGGCGTCATGCGCCAGTTTGGCGTGGACGTGGGCCGTCCCGAGCGGGATGTGTACGAAATCCCGCGGGCGACGTATGCGAATCCGCCGACGCTTCTCGTGGAGGGCGATGCGTCGTCGGCGACATATCCGCTGGCCATCGCAGCCATTACGGGCGGTGGGTTTGTGCGACCGCGCGTCGCTCCATAGGATGCGGGCGACCGTGTATGGAGTTGGTCCGTGTGGTGTGTGCGACGTGCGAGTGCGTGTGTGTGGAGTCGCTGCATGACTTTGCCGCAGACAATTGCGGATCGACTAATCAATCCAGCGCAACGCACACATACGCACAAATGTGGCTTTGCTCAGTGCAGTCCGCCCCACTTCGGCTCATACGACACCCCATCGCAGGCACCGTGACCGTGCTGAACGTGGGCAGCGACAGCCTCCAAGGGGACGCAAAGTTTTGCGACTTGCTTGGTCGGATGGGATGCGCCGTGCAGCAGACGCGCGAAACAACCACCGTCACGGGCCCTCCGCGCGGAACACGGTGCGTGTGCGTGCGTGCGCTGTACGGTGTGGTGTGTCCGTCCATATCGCTCATAACTATTGTAGTGGCGCGCACACACGCACATACACATACTCACACTCCATCGAATGCGAAGGTTGAGGGCCTTTGACGAGGACATGGCGTCGATGACGGACGCATTCCTCACCGCCGCGGTGCTTGCGGCAGTCGCGGAGGGCACCACGCGCATACGGGGTGGGCACTCCCTCTGATTCCCTCCTCGTATACCTTATCTTCTTGGCCGTTTGATGCATCCACACGCACTCTATTTGCACGTCCACTCCCCATTAATGCAGCAACCACTCGTGACGACCACAACACCCGCAACTCACTTGCTGATGCGACAATAGCTCACCATGACCACATCGTTCGCAGGCATCGCGAACCAGCGCGTGAAGGAGTGCAACCGCATTGCCGCTATGGTCGCTGAGCTGGGAAAGGTGCGCTGCGCCGCAGTGGGCAGCGTGAATGTCGAGACTGTGTTGCATGTGTTGAGCTCGCGCGCGCGTGTGTGTGTGATTGTTACCTGTGGTAGTGTGCGCTGCGAGTTCAGTTGTGTGTGCGTATGCCCTGTCATGCCGCATTAACGACGCGTCGGGTGCAGGTGGGCGTCGTTGCCCGGGAGCTTGACGACGGGATCGAAATTGAGGGCGCGGATGCGTCCACACTCCACGGCGCGCACATTCGCTGCTACGACGACCACCGCGTGGCGATGGCGTTTGCCGTCCTCAACTGCGCCGTTCCCGGCATTGTCGTGACGGAGCGCGCGTGCGTCGAGAAGACATATCCCGAATTCTGGGACGATCTGGAGACCAAGTTCAAAATTCCGATTGTCAGCGCGCACACGCACGCGGGGAAGGGCGGCGAGGCAGCCCCCGGAGCCGCCGCTGGCCCTGCGATGGGGCGCCCGCGTGACCTCGTGATTGTCGGCATGCGCGGGTCCGGCAAGACGCACCTCGGTCGCGCAGCCGCGGCGTCGCTTGGCCGCGCATTCCTCGACATGGACGCGGTGGTCGAGCGGCGGCTGGGAGTGCCCATCAAGGACTATGTCGCGCAGCACGGGTGGCCGGCCTTCCGCGCCGCCGAGAGCGAGGCCCTCCGCGCGCTTTTTGCGGAGCGGTCGCCGCAGGACGCGCCCATTGTCGTCGCCACTGGCGGCGGCATCGTGGAGACGGAGGGCGGTCGCGAGGCGCTGCGGTGGCTGTCGGGCCGAGGAGACGGGGGGTGCGCGCCGCACGCGTGCGCGGTTGTCGTGCAGGCCGTGCGGGACATCGCGGACGTCGTCGCTTACCTAGACAGCGACCCCTCTCGCCCATCGCTCGGGGAGCCGACGGACGCCATTTGGGAAAGGCGGCGGCCGCTGTACCGTGCGTGCAGCACGTTCGAGTTTGCGATGCTGCGCGGAGAGTCGTCGTGGGCTGACGTCGACGCCGACTTTGTGCGCTTTGCGGCACGGGTGACGGAGTGCGCGTCGCGCAAGACGCACGCGCCGGAAAAGGCGCTCTGCACGGTCGCATCGAGTGAAGAATTCCAGGCGAGTGTGTAGAACGAGTGCTGTTGCGCTGTGTTTATCTCTGTTACCGTGTGCGTGGTGTGTCTGTGTGCGTGTTCGTGTGCGGGTGTGGGTGTGCATGTGTATGCAGTATGTGTGTACTTATGTATGTGTTTTTTATCTACTCTGCGTGTGTTTGTCGTGACTGTTGCGCGTGTGTGGATACTATGATTGCTAACTCAGTTACCTCTGTCCTGCCTTGTTCTTTCTCTTTTCTCCGCAGGCGCTCTCGTCGTTCGTCGGCGGCGAGCGCCACACGCACTTTCTCTCCCTCACCCACGGCGACTACCGGGACGCCGCGCCCCATCTCGCCGAGATGACTGTGGGCATCAGCGCCGTCGAACTCCGCGTCGATCTTCTGAAGGACCGCTCGCACGAGGGCCTTGCGCAGCAGGCGAGTGGGACGCCGTTGTCCGCGCACATTTGGTGTGGATGGGTCATTTCGGTATCGCGCTTCGATCCGCACCCCCGTTCAACTCACGCATGCCCTCACGCACAAGCATATCCCTTGCCTAATTCCGCCCTCACGCCCGTCGCTCGCAGGTGGCCGTCATCCGTCGGCACACGCGCCTCCCCCTCATCTTCACCGTCCGCAGCAAGTCGCAGGGCGGCGCTTTCGAAGGCGACGAGCGCGACCTGTTCGCACTCCTCCGCCTCGGCGTGCGCTTCGGCTGCGAGTATATTGACGTCGAGTCGACGTGGAGCGCGGTGGAGCGCGAGTCGCTGTACAGGGACGTGCACGCCGCGGGTGCCCTTGTCCTCTCGTCGTACCACGTGCCGCGCAACGCGAGTTTTGCGTGGACGGAGGCGACGCAGCGCATGGAGGAGTGCTATGCCAGCGGAGCCGCCGACGTCGTCAAGTTTGTCGGATGGGCCACCGACGCGCTTGATGCCGCGAAGCTGCGCGACGCCGTGTGCGCCTTCCGCGGGAGCGTGCCACGCGGCGACATTCCCGTCATTGCTGTGCTCATGGGCGATCGCGGCGGCCTCTCGCGCGCGGCCAACGCACACTTGACGCCCGTCACGCACGCGCTGATGCCGTCGAAAGCGGCGCCTGGCCAGCTGTCCGTGCGCGAGCTGTCGGCGCTGCGGGCACTCGCGGGCATCACGCCGCCCAGGAAGTGGGTTTCGCCGGTTCAAATTCGTCACGTTCACCGTTGCCTTGGCGCCCTTCCGCTCAATCCAAAATCTCTCAATGATTCCAAGAAGTGCTTGTTTGTGTGCGCTTGGAAGCGCTTGTCCCCCCCCCCCCCTCTCTTCCCCGCCCGCTGGCCTTTCTTTATTGGAGTGGATGAGTCTATGGTGCTGATGCGATACCTCTCCTCTTCCACACGCCGTCGTGCGCTTTGCAGGTACTATCTCTTTGGAAAGCCCATCGCCCATTCGCACTCGCCCGCGATGCACAACGCAGGATTTGCGGCCGTGGGATTGGCGCACTCATACGCGCTGTTCGAGACGGACGACGCTTCTGCCGCGGCCGCTGTGTGCGCTGCGCCGGAATTTGGCGGGGCGTCAGTGACCATCCCACTCAAGGAGGCCATGCTGTCCCTCGTCGACGAGCTCAGCCCAAGCGCACGCGCGATCGGCGCCATTAACACGATCGTGCGGTGCGCGTCGCACGGGTCAACGCGCCTCTACGGCGACAACACGGACTGGGTTGGCATTCGCGACTGCGTCGAGCGCCGGCTCACCGCCGTGACGAAGAGCCACCGCGTCGCCGGCGCGGGCCTCGTGGTGGGCGCCGGAGGGACCGCGCGTGCCGCGTGTTACGCCCTGCAGCGGCTCGGGTGCTCGCAGCTGTATGTGTACAACAGGACAGCGGACAAGGCGCGCGCCCTCGCGGAGCAGTTTGGTGGCCGCGCGGTGGAAGCACTCGACGCGACTGTTGCGGCGGATGTGTCGGTGGTTGTTTCGACGGTCCCTGCGGACGCCGGCTTTGTGCTTCCCGAGGCGTTCTTTGCTGCGACGGACGCGCGCGACGCGCTTGTGGTTGTGGACGTCGCCTACAAGCCCCGCGTCACAAAACTGCTTGCGCAAGCCGCTGAGGCAGACAGGTCGAGCCACGAGGACGGACGGTGAGTGCACACACACTTCTCCCACGCATTCGCTATTAGGCATGTATGGCATGTCTCACATTGCTGCTGTTATGCAGGCGCCGTCCGTCGCACAGGCGCGTGGCGACGGTCGAGGGCGCGGACATTCTCATTGCGCAGGGTTTTGCGCAGTTTGAGCGGTGGACGGGGCTTCCTGCGCCGCGCGTTGCCATGGAAGGCGCCGTCCGCGCTCGGCTGGAGGGCGTGTGAAGTGAGGCGTGCTGTAAAATCCTGAGCTCATATTCACACTTCTCTGACTCATACACGGGTGAGCACACAAAGCATTCAATCATACACACGCGTACACACAGTCACCACACACACTCGTCTCACGAAGTGCCGTACGTACTATCCAAGTGCGCTCGATCCAATGACGCTGATGGAAAAAGTGTGCAGATTAATTGTGACGTTACTCTCAAACCCAACGATGCGGCACAAACATTGGAAATTCTGTGAACTGGCATGTGGCTGATTCCCATTGAAGCTGCCAGTGAGTATGCCTGTCGTGAACGGCGTGTTCCGCACGGAGCTTGCGGAGTCCTGGCTGTCGTCCCAACTACTACAAGGTCGGGTTCGCAACGAACATTTCTCAGATGCAGGCGGAGGCGAGCGCTATTATTCGCCCCCACTTCCCGCGCAGCGGCAAATCGACCCCGGGACTTGCCGGTGGACGGCGATCAACTCACGCCGGCGCATGTGTTTGGTTCGAACATCGGCCGAATCGCCGACAAGTTCTCTGATGTCGCCATTTTTCTTCCCGACTGAGGCGTTGCCGCTCTGTTTGTGCGGCAGTCTTCATGCCTTTGACGGATTGGCCTGGCGCTGTTGGGGCACTCCCATAAGGGCTGTCAAAGACGTGTGTGGCGTGCGCGTTGAGCCAACACCCGAAAAGTCCTAAAAGCCTCGAGGGTTGCTCGCCGACCTCATGCTACATGTTCGGCGCTGGCCGGATCCCTCCTCCGTCGACGGATGTGCACATGTTTTGGCGCACGTTGTTCTTTGGAGCAAGCCGAATTTAGCCGACGATCTTGTGTTAAATTAAAGTGGATACAACTTCCACTGTTCAGATGGGCAACCGCACTCACGCCCTGATCCTTCATCCTCGCCACGCAGTGCCTCAGTGAGTGCGCAGCTGCACACAAAGAAGAGCCGTTCATTAGAACGCATCCATTCCAAAAAAACACCGGCGCGTGCGCATTTCGCCCTCCCCAAGCGAACTCCGCAGAGCCTCAATCGCCGCGCCTTCCGTCGGCGGGCACTCGGTGCTGACTTGCCGCCCTAGCGCGCGAAATACACCTGCGGGATCGACGGCGCGAGCAAGCCAGCCCTCATCCAGGCCGCGTGTCGCCGGCCACCCTCGAGCCTCGCACACGTCTGCGACACACGCCGCGCCGCCCGTGAGCGTCACATCGTCACCCGTCGCGCCGAGCGTGTCTCGCACGCACGCACACAGCAGCGACTCGAAAGCAGCCGCGCGAGAGGTCACGTGAACACCCGCGGCCGACACAAACTCGTGGCAGTGAACCGCAACGCCACCACCAGGGGTCACGTGCCGCGCCCAAAAAACCGCATATCCCGCGGCGGCCCCGTCGCTGTCCCTCGCAACGCCCAGCCACGACTTCTTCGCCTCGACGTCCGACGCCACCCACCGGCGCCAGTACTCGTCGCTGCGAGGCACCGCCCCCAGAAAGTCGCCGCGACGCAAGCCCGCCCTGTGCAGCGCACGCACGTCGCGCGCGTCGACCGAGTCCTCCTCGTCCATTCGTACCCTTTTGGACCCTAATGCGACGGCGTCCGCAGCAGGGCGCGCAACTGCGGAGACCGTCGGCACAGGCAACGGGACCCACCCGAGGCTGCGGTAGAACGCGGCGGTGCGCGGATTGCTCGTGTGGAGGAGCGCGATGGGCAATCCGCGGGCGGCCGTGTGCGCCTCTGCACGCCGAAGCAGTTGGGAGGCGAGACCCTGTCCACGATGGGACGCGCGAGTGCCGACTTCGCCAATGCCGCCGAAACCGACGGGGACGACGCTGCGGGGAAGGGGTGCGTTTGTGCGACTTGAGACGCGAAGAGATAACGCAACAACCAGAGGAGGAACTACACATGCACGCATAACACGGAACCAACGCAAACCGCACGTACATACCCTCACACGCGCACGCGCACGCACCTGCAATCCGCCGCCAGGCACATCATTTCGCGCTCAAAGACGCGCACCGTGCTTGCGAGGACGCCCTCGCGGTCAAACGCAGCCCATATTCCCCCAATGTGTCGCAGGGGGTCGTTGTCCCAGTGACGCTGAAAGTACGAACGCGGGGTGCCCTGCGTCACGTGCGTGTGGCACACACTCAGGCTCTTACGCTGAACTTTCGAGACTAGCCACTCACTAATTGCGCACGTGCCAAGACACACGCACATGCACACGAACGCACTCGCACGCACACGCAAGAAACACGCACACGCACACGTAACGCACTCGCACGCACACAGAGTACCTAATGCGCACACACGAAAGAAGGAAGCCACGCACACGCATTGCACTTCATGCGCACACGCAAAAAACACGCACACGCACACGTACGCACACTTGCGCACATGCAAGAAACACGCACACGTACGCACTCACACAGAGTACCTAATGCGTACACACGAGAGAACGAAGCCCACGCCCTCGCATGCAGCGCACATCATACAAGAGAAGGAAACTAGCACACGGACGCATACACGCACACACGCGAGAAGGAAGGGCACACTCGCACGCACTCGCACGCACTCGCGCAGTGATGCACGCACACACGTGCACGTGTACACACGGACCTTCTCTGCAAAGGCATCGGCAAGCGTGTCGTACCATGCGCCAAGTTCATCCTCGCCAATGGCGCGTATTTCAAACGTCGCACTTTCGCCCATTCTCACATTCGCGTCTCAAACCGTTTGAAAAAAACAAAGGGTCGCTTTATTTAGAGCAGCGGGGAAAGTGTTTACTTTAGCCAAACGATGCCGCCTGTTACGATTCAACCGTAACACGCGCGATTATATAAATTCTCGCTACCCCCGCCCGTTCTCGCCTCCGCCGCTCCCGTCGTAGCGTGCGCTTGCGTCCGTTCCGTTGGCACAAGCGTGTTGGTCGAAGCGTCGGTGGCGCTCGCAGAAGACGCCCCCACAGCGGCACCGATGTGGCTGGCCAGGGTAGATTTCTGCCCGACACGCCTCACAGCGAAGAGGACTGCGTGCGGACGTGCCCCTGGCGCGTCGGTCACGTCGCACTCGGCCGCTTGCGACAGTACGGAGGGGACCGCCTGCAGGTGTTGAAGAGCGAGTCCCCTCACGTGACCCTCCGACCGGGGCTCCGTCAGCGTCGCGTGTTCCACTCGGCGGTAGGTTGCGCGAGAACGGCAGCCGATCGGTGCTACGCCCTGAAAAGTCCGTGCTGGCGGGAGCTGCGGGTGCGGCGACTCCATTGTTGTCTCGCGCGAGGGCATGCGCGCTTTGAGGAGCGGGGCGCTCGCCGGTGGCCCACTTTTCCATTCCTCGGCAAGCGGCCCACGCAACACATGCGCGCAATATCTCAGCGCCTCCGCCGTCAATGCCTTCACCGCCTTCGTCGTCGCTGTCGTCGCTGTCAGTCGCGGGCGCATTCGTGTCTGCGCTCCCGTCACTGATGTCCGTAAGCACCGCTACGTCCCACCGCAGAGGCATTACATTGTCCTCGCGCGGCTCAAGAGGTCCGTCGGGGCCGTTGTCCGCGGACACGCACACGGGGTCGCCGCCGTGCGGCCCGATCCCTGTGGAGCAAGGCCAAATTTGCCGCAGAGATTGCAACAGAGAGCGCGTGCGGTCTCTGCGCCACGCAACAAACGCACCTGTGGCCATGTGCGGGACGAGTCGGATGACCGAGCCCTCGCGAATTCCGAGGTCCCACGCGGTGGCGTCCGCGTTGCCGGCGCCCAGCGTGTGTCCCGCGTGCACACAGTGCCACAGGGAACCTTCTTGAAGAAACAGGGTGCGCGCAACAGCAGCCACGATGCTGCGAAGCGTGGTCGAGGGTAGCGCCCGCACCTGGAACTCGCCCCCGCAGTCGTGGCTGACGGTAAACGTGATAGGGAGCATCTCGCCGGGAGAGCGCGAGTCTTCTGTGGCTGAGTCCGAGCCGTCGTTGTTGCTGGGAGGCGAGCTATCCGCCATAGTCGCAGTCGGCACAAGGCTTGAGAGGGAAGGTGGGGTTGTTGTGGGATGCGCAGAGAGTGGTCCGAGTGACTGCGACAGCGAAAAACACAATCGCGACGGAAGTCTTTCTTAAAGTTTGGGTTTTCAATGTACAGGTCAAGTGAGACGCCATGTTGGCGAAAGGAAGTCCCGCGACGGAGGTGCGTGCTAAGGTCGGGAGTGATGGTCGAGTGAGACCGTGCGGGTGTGTGTGTGTGTGTGTGTGTGTGTGTGACACGAGGGAGGGAGGGGAGAGAGAGAGAGAGAGAGAGAGAGAGAGAGAGAGACCTTCAGTCCTTATGTCATAGACAGCTGTCCATCGACTCCATCATTTTGGGAGGTGGGTGCAGCAGACATAGGTTCCACATGTAAAGTGTGAGACCCGCGGCTACCAAAAGAGGCAATCGGTAGCCGAATCTCCACACTTCCACACTCCAGCAATCGGGTAACCGCCCGACAGCCACACGCCGCTGATTTAGTCG
>CALSCQ010002095.1:2500-10471 GCA_943704525.1 Pigoraptor vietnamica | reverse complement strand
CACACACACACACACACACACACACACACACACACACACACACACACACACACACACACACACACACACACACACACACACACACACACACACACACACAAACACACAAACACACCCTACACCACACCACATCACATTCTTACCTGCGCGCCGCATGCCGACAAGGGCTTCAAGCGCGGCCGTCTTGAGGTCGAAGCTGCCGGCAGCCGCCGCGTGGCACAGCATCGCGTACTCGCCAGACACCTGAACACAAGAGACAGAAGTGAGCGCATGTTGGCCACACACGTGGACGCATCACTGACCCACCTGGTAGATCGCGAGGGGTACATTCGGAAACTGTCATAGCGAAAGTGAAGAGGGAAGGGATGGTGAGATGGTGGGTAATGAGTGACATCACGCTCACACATAGAAGCACACTCACATACACACACACACACACACACACAATACACAACACGTCAGTTTGCGCACACGCAGACCAACCTTGTCCTTCACGGAGCGCACAATGTCCAAGTAAGGCCCGCCGGGCTTCACCATCACCATATCCGCGCCCTCCCCAATGTCGCGCTCCTGTATAACGCAGCAGGCAGAGAGCACAATTAAGCTGCGGGAAAACTCGCACCAAAGAGACACAAAGGTGAAGGAGAAGAAATATCAACACACAAGAGCGCCCTGAGCACACACGCACCACGACGCGCATTGCGAGGCCCGCAGCGCCCGTCGGCAACTGATAACAGCGGCGGTCGCCCTTCGCCGGCGCTGACTTTGCCGCGTCACTGAGCGCAAAGGACAGCCCGTGTCAGCTTAATTTGAACAAGAGCGTCGATTTGAAGAGAATCTGCGTGGGGGAAGCCAGTTCATGAGCCCACGCGCACGCCCACACACCGGAAAGGGCCGTAGAACGCCGACGCAAACTTCGCCCCATAGCTAAGGACAGTGACCTGCAAGCGCAGGAAAGAAGCAATGGATGAGTTGAGCACACAAGTGACGTCGGATCAGTTTGAATCATAGCATCGACTCCTCAGAGCACAAGAGAAAGAAAGGAGTGCGAGAGCGAAAGTGAAGTCAACTCCCTAGTGCACCCAGAGAGACTTGGAAGAGGCGCACTGCGCACGCACAGCAACAGCGACTCACCCTGCTCGCCAGCCGCGCGGCGAAGAGGGCCTCGCGAATGGCGCGAATGCGTCCGTCCATCATGTCCGACGGCGCGACCACGTGCGCCCCTTTGCGCCAGAATGAGAAATGTGCGAAAGACCACACACACGCGAACACACACACACACCTGCGAGAGCGTAGTTCAGCGCCACAGTCGCAAGCCGCGCGATGCTCTTCTCGTTGTCGAGCGCCCCGGATGCGTCAAAGACACCTAAAGGGGCGGTGGTATGCAGCGTCAGTGACAGACTCGCAACTCGCTTCGCGTCAGCGTGTGGTTCGATCGGCGCATAGTGAGACACCAGACGGCATGCGATCCTCTTGGCCGCGCAACTAATGAATGACGAGTGTGTGCACGCGCACACTCACCGCAGTGGCCGTGGCTTGTGTACGCGCACAGGCACACATCGCACGCGACGAGCAGCGACGGAAACTCCGCGCGGAGCACCTTGACGGCCCTCACCACGGGACTCGAGGGAGTGTCGGCGCACAAGCCCTCGTTGTCCTGCGGCGACGCAAATTGTTAGAGAACAGAGGAAGGCCCCCAGCGTCAATCAGCGGCACATGGCAAGTGAATTGAGCGGAGAATGAGAACAACTCACAACCACTGACGGCATGGCACTATATGAGAGTGAAGAGAAAAGAAGGGCGAAGGAGCGCACCTTCGTGACCTGCACGGGGACGCCGAAGACGAGCACCGCCTTGAGCCCCTTGGCCACAAGGGGACCAATGAGCGGCTTGATGTGGTCGACGCCAAAACTGCACCATCGGCGGTGAGTGTGAAGGTGCGCACGCACGCACAACATGCATACATGCATACATATTAGATGCACATAAATAAGAACCCACACACTCTCAGAATACCATCGCATGCAAACATCACACACCGAAACTGCCCGGGGAGGCTTACGATGGGCTCCTTTAGATCGTCCACGTCACTGCGCATAAGAGGTCATTGTGCCATCGCCCAGAATTATAGCAAGAACACACACACACACACACACACACACACACACACACACACACACACACACACACACACACACACACACACACACACACACACACACACACACACACACACACACACACACACACACCGACACACACACGCACACGCACACACGCACGCACACACACACACGCACACACACGCGCGCGCACACACGCACACGCACACGCAAATACACACACACACACAAAACACAACATTTACAAGGCAAGACACAATACACACCTTATGAAGATGGGGTACATGAAGCGGTCGAGTTCAAGACTCGTGTTGGGCGACTGCCACGTGCGCAGGACGTCATGGTGATAGCCCGAGTGGAGGATGTGCTGCGCCATGGTGGCCGGTACAGTGCGTCTCTAATGCCGAAAGCGTGGAACGTGTTAGGTTTTGGCAGAAACGATGAAACTGTTTTAGAGGCACGCAATACTCTTTACCGGGAAGCACCGCCTGCCCTGCGCTGATGTAACAATTGCCATGTAAGAAGTCATATTTACTGACAAGTGCTGCGGTACTTGTCTATAGTAAATGGAATGTACTGTTAAACAATTCTAATATTATACTATGGTACACAGTAAGCCGAATTAGTACTAACTACCAATTTTATTATTACAATTTGGTGTTGTGTCCAGTTTTGTCTGGTTGTGTGGAGCGCATCCCTCTCTTCCTTGGGCACAGCATCCATCCCCAGGCGCCATCCCATCGCGCGCATCCGTCAGCCTGCTCCCTTCTCCCACACACCCTCGACGTTGCTGCATCCGCCGTGCTCTTGCGCGGGTCAAGGGTGGTGTTGAGTGTGCGACTGCTATGAGAAGGCATACTGCGTCAGCGTTGCCTTGCAATTGCCATAGCCAAGCGCAGTGACGATTCAACCCTACATCGGAAGCAAGCAGAGGGCTCATTCTGTGCCATTCTGCGGCTTGTACTTCCATCGCGCATTGCACTGGGGACATTCGAACTTTCAGGCCGTCAATTCTTCTTCCCTCGCGCGCCGGCGCGTGCCCTTGGCACCAAATGGGTGCGCTGTGAGTCACCCGTTTGTGTACGGCGGCTCAGAGGGCCGAATACCCGAGCGGGCGACTGGACGGCAATCTGCGCTAGTCAATCATGGCGGACGTTGGCGGAATGGGCGGCGATTATGCGGGCGGTGCGCGCGGCGCGTCGTCGCGCGTGTTTCCGCCCCTGTCGCAACCCTCGGCGAAGATGCCTGCGCACAGCCAGGTACGGAGCTGTTGAGTGTGTGAGACAGCGGTGGAGTGAAGGGAGTAGAAGGGGGAGTGGCGTCGCTCTCAGGGGTTTGGGGGGAGTGAGAAGGCACTTATAGGAGATGTCGTAAATAATCGGCTGGCGATTGTGGCTGATCCACTCGCGATGCACCCAGCTCGCCGCCCTGTTGCGGGACCCACGCGACGTCGACAGCTTTTCGCGCATAGCGGGCGTCGACATTGGACGTTCGAGCAGCGCGCCGCCGCAGGCGTCTGAGATTCCCGCCGATGTGCTGGCGAGTCTGCGGCCGGACGATCCCCGGCTCGACCCTGCGTACAGCGCTTTCTATTACTCTCGGCGGCCTCTCGACCCGCGACTACCGCCGCCGCTCTTGCCGCCCGGGCAAGCGTACTACCAGTGGTCGCTGTTTTCGCAGCACGCCGGGGCGGACGCGGAGAGTGGGTGCCGATTCTCGTTGATGAGCACTGGTGTTACTTGTCGCAATGGCGACTCACGCGCTCGTCTCTTGTGTTTTTGTTTGTTTCCGCAGACTTCAGCCAGTTCAATCACTTGCTGGAGAAGAAGGTGTGTCTCGGCTGTGTGCGCGTGCGTGTGACTGTATGCCCTTTAGAGCATGTCACGATACCTGCGTTGCAGCTTTACTAAACAGCACGTATGTGTGTGTGTATTCAGCCAAAAAATCCGCCGCCATCGGCGATTGGCGAGGCACCGCCTTCCCCCAAGCCCCGAAATCTCGTCGAGATGATACAGGAGGTACGTGCCCGCCTTCCGTTATTTCCACTCTTTGCGAGCCAAATCTGCAGCCAGTCGACTGATTGTCTCACGACTTTTCATTTCCGTTTTTGCAGGACTTTCCGCGCACGCCGTCGCCCGTGTACGTCACAAAGCACGGCCAGACGTATCACGTGGCCCCGCACGACGCCGCTTCGAGCAGCGCCGATGCCTCGGCCGCATCGCAACAGGGTGGCCTTGTCCGGCGATCGGACGCGGACGGCTCAACGTCGGCGTCGACCGATTTCTCGCTGCGGCGCCAGGCGAGCGTGCCCACAATACCGGTCACGAAGCCACCGACGCTCCCGCAGTCGCAACCGCAGCCGCTCGGGCAGGCGCGGAGCATGTCGTCGATGGCGTATGCGCACGCGTCGGAGGAGCCGCAGTACGGTGCGTTATTTGTTGGTTGCTAATTGCGGAGAGGGGTCATTTGTCATTGGGCGTGCTTTGTTTTGCTGCACGGTCGTCGTGGTATGTCTTTCTCACTTGCTGTAACGGCGCATCTGCCGCAGATCCGACGATGCCCTCGCCGTCGCTCGAGTCGTCGTCGCTGCGATCTGAGTTTCCGCTGGAACAGGCGATTGGAATGCTCTCGCTCGATTCGCCGGTGAGTCACATCGATGCTTGCCAAAACGGGAAGAATAAGTGGCACCGATGCCCTTTTTGGATGCCCCTGTGTCTTGGCGTTGGGAAAACACGTGTGTGCGTGCTCGTCAGTGTGTGAACCCGCCTGCTGACGTTGTTCCCTAATTTCCGCAGCACGGCTCGCTGCAAGAGCAACAGCATTACCTCGCGCAGTTTGCGCTTGAGAACGGCCTTGACGCTCAGCAGCGCATGTTCCGGAATGCGTATGGCGGACAGAACATGGGACTCGGTGGGTGCCGCCCGATTTTCATCAGCCTCTCGATGTGCGCGTGTGCACTCGGTCTCACCGTCCACTCCACCAACAGCAAACTACGGCGTCCTGCACACCGGCGCGGACGGGACGACGACGCTCAAGGGCAACTTCACCGCGGCGCAGGGTGCGCAGCTGTCGAACGCGGCGCTGCTCGGCACGACGCCCCCGATGACCCTTTCGATGGCGGCCGCGGCGGGCCTTCTCCCCGCCGAGTGGCTCGATTCGCTGGACGACGCCGGCGCGGACCACTCGGCCATGTTCGTCGGCAGCCCTCCGCAGGCCGGCGTCGAGATGCTGCGACGCGGCATGCACGCGAACACGGCCATATACACGGTCGGCGGCACGCCTCTTGTCGTGGCGAATCTTCCGCCGCAGACGCAGCTGGCGTACGCGGCGCACCTCCAACAACAGCAGCAGGCGGCGGCGGCGTCGTATGCGGCCGCGAACACGCTTGCAAAGGGTGCTCGACGAATGAGCGGCGGACACGGCGGTTACATGCAGCAGGCGGCACCGCAGTCGCTTCCACAGCACCACGCGCAGCACGGACAGCACGTGCGCGGTGCAATGCCGAACGGAATGGGCGTCGGAGTTCCCGTGCACTTGGGCGCCGTCGGCGGCGTTCCGTACGGCGCTATGCCCGTGGCGCATGGGGCACACGCGGGTCAGGTGGCGGCGGCGGCTGGACCGCAGCAGCAGCGCGTACAAGGGCCGATGCACACCCACCCGGGGATGGCCATGGGTGCGTACGGACACGGCCTCGCGCACCCGCAGGTGCTCGGCGTGAATGCGCAGGGCGGGCCGGTGATGGCGGCGGGACTTGGGATGCCGGTTGGGGCGATGGGCCAGCCACTTGCCGGCGGCGTCGGCGTCGTTCACATGAACGGGATGGGCGTTGCGTCTGTGGCACACCCCGGCGTGCCTCAGCCCGTCGTGGCCGCCAGCATGCCCGTGTCGGCGGGAGGGAACGGAGGCGCTTCGCACGCGCACGCGCACGGTGCGAGCGGCGCCAACGCGGCCGCGACGAGCGTGCCGTCGGGCAACCAGCCGCGCAGCAAGTTGCTCGAGGACTTTCGCAACGGGCGTCTGCCGAACCTCCAGCTCAGCGAGATTGTCGGCCACGTGGTCGAGTTCAGTGGGGACCAGCACGGGTCGCGCTTCATCCAGCAGCGGCTCGAGCAGTCGACGGCGCCTGAGCGGCAGGCGGTGTTTGAGGAGATTCTTCCCGCCGCGCTCTCGCTCATGACGGACGTGTTTGGCAACTATGTCGTGCAAAAGTTTTTCGAGCACGGCACGCAGGCGCAGCGGCAGTACCTCGCGTCGAAGCTCGAGGGCCACGTCGTGACGCTGAGCCTGCAGATGTACGGCTGCCGCGTGATTCAAAAGGCGATCGAGTCCGTGCCCGCCGAGGACCAGCTGCGGATCGTGGGGGAGCTGTCCGGTCACGTGCTGCGCTGCGTGCGCGACCAGAACGGCAACCACGTCGTGCAAAAGTGCATCGAGCGCGTGTCTCCGGAGCGGCTGCAGTTTATCGTGGAGGCATTTGTGGGGCAGGTCTACCCCCTCTCGACGCACCCCTACGGCTGCCGCGTCATCCAGCGCATCCTCGAGCACTGCCCGGAGCGACAGACGGCGCCGCTGCTTGCCGAGATGCACCGGTCGACCGCGAACCTCGTGATGGACCAGTACGGCAACTACGTCATACAGCACGTCCTCGAGCACGGGCGCCCCGTGGACCGGTCGCGCATTGTCGCGGCCCTCCGCGGGAAGATTCAGCCGCTCAGCCAGCACAAGTTTGCGAGCAACGTCGTCGAAAAGTGCATCTGCCACGCATCGCCGGCCGACCGCGGCGTGATGATCCAGGAGATTCTCCTCCAGAGCGAGACGTGAGTGTCGTCTTCGTGACTTGTCTCTGCATGTGATTGTGACCCTTGCGTGTGTTGTCTGTCGGTAATTGTGCGCTGTGGGCCGGAAAATGCCGCGTTCTTGCAAGACGAGGGGCTCGCGCAGGGCAGCGAGGGCAACGAAGCTGCCATCCTGGCCCCTGCGTGTGTTTGTGTGTGTTTGTGCGGGGTCTGTTGGGTTTCGTCCACGTTTTCGTTGTACGCGGCCGTGTGTTGACGCGTGTCTCTGTGCCTCCCACGCAGGCCAAACGCGGCTGCGAATGCCCTGCACTCCATGATCAAGGACCAGTACGCCAACTATGTCGTACAGAAGATGTTGGACCTCGCCGACGACCAGCAGCGTGCGGGGATGATTGCGCGCATCAAGCCACACATTCACTCCCTCCGAAAGTACACGTACGGCAAGCACATTATCGCCAAGGTGGAGAAGTTCATTGCGACGGGGTCCATCTGAGCGGGCCGCCCGATATGTCCGGAGGACGTCCGGCCATGTGCGCCGCACATTGCGTCGGTGGTGCGGTGCTGTCGATCTTGTCTCCTCCGTGCTCTTTCTCTTCTCTCTCTCTCTCGCGCTCTCTCTCTCGTTCCTTTTTCGTCGTTGCCATTTCAACCCTTTCGATTTGCGCGACGTTTCGTCTTGTTTGATAGTGTCCATAGGAAAAGCATTTGTCGATATTCTCTTTGGCGCTGCGTGCGCGTTTCACGTCTTGTCCGTTTGTGCGCTGTTGTGACACACACACTCGCACACAAAACACTCGCCGTCGTGTTTGTTTCTTTCCGCTGCAGTACATAGTATACATACTCTCGCCTATATTTGCGCTTCTCTGTCGGCTGTTTGCGTCTCATGTGCGGCCGCGGGCGTGCGCTGTGCGCGTGCTTGTGGTTTGCGCCCGTATAAATTAGCAATTGCCGAATTGATTGATGCTTGTCTAAAGACTTATGCACAAACAACACAATACACACTCACACACACTCACACACGCAAACGCACGCACCAAGGTAACACACACACA
>CALSCQ010002093.1:0-11761 GCA_943704525.1 Pigoraptor vietnamica | reverse complement strand
CGCGAGAACACACACACACACACACACACACACACACACACACACACACACACACACACACACACACACACACACACACGCACACACACACACACACACACACACACACACACACGCACAAACACACACACACAAACACACACAAACACGCAACTCACCACATGCCGAGGCCAGCAGCGTCCGACTCGACCTGAAGGAAGAAAGAAAAGACGGTGGGAAGTGGCCCTCAGTAAAAGACAACCCATAGCAACCTTTTGCGACACATTCAGCCAATCGATGACAGTCCGCCCCTCTCACAAGCATAACAGGCCACTCTCTTCGAACGTAGCACCACTCACAACACTTCCGCATCCCCTCCTCTAGCAGCGCCTTCACACACCCCGTCACCCACCAGCACTTGGACCCCCCTCTAGCACCGCTTTCACACCACCAGCACTTAGACCCCTCCTCTAAGCAGCGCCTTCACACACCCCGTCACCCACCAGCACTTGGACCCCCCTCTAGCACCGCTTTCACACCACCAGCACTTAGACCCCTCCTCAAGCAGCGCCTTCACCGCCCCCGTCACCCACCAGCACTTGGACCATCCTATTCTGAATGTTGTTGGGAAGACCGCCGCGCGACCCAATGGCCATGCACGGCATGTCGCGGTTGTTCTCGTAGAGAATGTCCCGGTACCACACCGACGTCGTTCCGTCGGGGAGCGCGACATTGTCCACCATCCGCACAATGCCCGTCGCGTCGTCGCGAACGTTGTCGCCGTTGGGAATCGTCCACACACGCGTGCGGCGAGCGTCCGAAATGATGCACGCCTGCGCGTCCGCGTGTGACACAAACAGCGAGAGGGCCACGAGAGCCGCGAGGGACGCGGCGAGCCCCGCGCACCGCATCTTCGCAAGGGGGGCGAGAAGGTCGGTTTGACGGCGCGTGGGCGAAACGGCGACTGCAGGCCGTTCGTTGATTGCAAGGCGAATCTACCGTAAAGAAAAACGAAGGCGACTAGGCGACGCAAGCACTTGAAGCGGGGGAATTGCTGTGCAAGAGCATAGGGGAATAGAGAGGGACAGTGTGCGTGTGTGTGTGTGTGTGCGTGTGTGTGGCTGTTTTGCCCCGCTCACTATGGCCAAGTATTGGGTCGCCGTTCACTATGGACTCACTATGGAATTCGCAGGCTCTGCGACCAAAAACCGCAAAGGGGCCATTATTGCCTTTTATGGGCATTGGCTGTCGGTGACCGCGACCGTCCAGCGACATTATTACACCACTCCAATTCCATAGTAAATGCATAGTGAATAACAATTATTAACGAGTTGTAACCGGATTTGGTCAAACCCGCAAGGGGCTGATGATATTCCTTTTTAGGAAGGTAGTGGCTGTTTTTTTTGTTTTGCCCACGCACTCCATGCCGACGTTCTCTCTCTCTCTCCTCCCTCTCTCCTTCCTCTCTCTCTCCCTCGCGCACCTCCCTCCGTATCGCCCCACATTTCCCTCTTTATCTCCGAAGCGCTGCCTCGCACTGTGTGTGTTGGCGTTGTGCTTCATAGGCTCGGTGCGGGACATTCTCGTGTCCCCCACTCGTGCATCCTTTCTCTTCGCGCGCATTCGTCGCCTGCAGTGCGGCGATTCGACGAGGAGAAAAAGCCGAAAAAATGGCGCGCTCTGTCGCCGCCTTTGGCGTGGCCGCTGTCCTCATCGCGTGCCTTGCTGTGCCCGCGATGGCGGACGTGTATATGCACAACATGCGCGGCAGCAACAACCGCCTTGACGAGGCTCGCCGCGACCGGAACAACGCGAACCGCCTCTTCGACTCGCAGAACAACAACCGCGGCGGCTACAATGTCGGCAGCTTGTATTACTACGCCGGCTCCACCATCCCTATCGAGTGGTGGGTGCTGTGCGCGTGCGTGAATGTGTTTGTGTGAATTGAGGCAAAATTGCAACAGCGATAGAGCAAGCGTCTTTTTCTGGTGCCTCGACACTGTATTTTTGCAGTCTCCCGAAATCTCGTGGTGTGTGTGTTGTCCTGTGTGCGTGTGCGTGTGCGTTGAATGTGCGCCTATGGGCGCCCCCTTGCGTGCATTCGACACACGCGTTTGTCGTTATGTGCGATGCGGCCGCGTGCCGCATGTACTCCATACGCGATGCACGTGCTTGCCGCTTTGTGCGCGCACTTGCTGACGAAGCCCCTCGCGGCTCTCCACAGGACGAACCAGCACTCGTGCGGGAGCCCCAACGCACACTGCGAGATCATCTTCCAGTACACGTGCGGCGACCCTCTTATTCGCGACGGCACGACGACGAACACGATCCCGACGAACCCCGCGCAGTGCGCCAACAACATGTGCGACACGGACGTCGAGTTTGGCCGCCACGAAAGCTACGAGTGGTACATGAACTGCCGCTACCGCAGCCGCAACTACGGCCTCTTCACGGCGAACCAGCTGCCGCGCAACAAAAACAACAAGCAGTCTGCGCAGTTCACCCGCCAGAACAACAACGCCAACCGCTTTGGATACGAGTGCCCCGAGGAGCGCGACTACTACCCGTACTGGCACCCGACGGTCTGGCGCGACGTGGCGATTCTCACGACGAACATTGCGAACTGCGCCATGTACAAGGCCGAGTCGCAGAACGTGAAGAGCCGCTTCTACTGCAGCGTGCCGAAGGAGATCATCAACCAGCGCAAGAACGACGTCGGCTTCATCCCCATCAACAAGCAGGAGTGCGAGAAGCTCCGCTACGTCATCAACGGGCAGAACGTGTCCGCCACGTGGACCGAGGTGCGTAAGCTGTCCTTTCCGCTGGGTTTTGCGCGCGCGCCGTTTTGACCATTCGAGCGGTGTGTGCTGTGGCGCGCGTTCGTGAAAAGCGTTGACGCTCATGTGAGAGTCTTCACACGCTGCGTGTCGCCACCAGTACGTCCATCTTACCAACCCTCGCCATGACCCTTGCCCCCGCAGTCGCCCGCCTTCAACATTCCCCCGCCGGAGTGCCGCGAGGCCGAGTGGACGCGCGACAACCACCTCGGTAACGTGGCTGGCGGTTACCCCGCGCTCTACAACTGGACGGTCCCCGCCGACATCATCTCGGAGAAGTGCGTGTTCCGCATCCGCTACAACATCAGCACGAACGACTACCCGCCGTGGAACCCGCCGTCGGTCGCGCCGGTCCTCAACGCCGCGAACAACGCGCAGAACGCTGGAAACGAGCAGACGTCGTACATTGGCCTCGGGGCGCGGTACTTTGCGGACAAGGGCGCCGCGGCGAACACGACGGCGCAGGCGCGCGGGTACGTTTTCAAGAACAACCCACAGGTGCAGGTCTTTGAGGGGAGCACCTTCAAGCTGCAGCTCGCCATCAACAACGCGCAGTACGGGCGCACGTTCCAGGACAGGTGCGTGTTGTGTGTGTGTGTGGGTGGGTGTGTGGGTGTGTGGGTGGGTGTGTGGCTCTGTCGAATCCTCTGTTCATGCCGCTTTATATACTGTGAGTCATTGCCCGTGTTGTGCGGTCACACGAAATCAACGCGTTTTGCCTGTCGCTCACGCACTTTGCGCCGTCGACAGATCGCACGTCTTTGCCATCCGCACGGCGCCGATGGGTCTCGCGGCGGGCGTCAAGATCCACAACCTCAACGTCAAGGGCAAGCGCGGCAACATTGTGCAGGTGTTCCCCGGCGTCGAGTACGACTTCGTCCCCACGCGCCTTCACATCACGCTCGGCCACTACGTGCACCCGCAGTGGACGGGCTCGAACACGAACCCCAACGAAAACGCTGGCCAGGGCAAGGAGGGCACGGACCGCAGCAACATGGTCGTGCTGCGCTACAAGACTTTCTCGGAGCCCGGCGACGAGAAGGCTCTCAAGCCGTACTTTGGCGACTATGGCACGAACTTCCCCGCGAAGATCACGGACACGCCCTTCCTCGGCTTCAACTTTGAGGATGTGCGCCGCCTCGCCATCCTTCGCGACGGTACGTGCGCCGCGCTAGTCTTGCTCGGCTATTTGGACGTGTTTGCGCTTCGTATGCCCACTCTTTTATGCGTGTTTGTGCGGACGCGTTCTTACGCTTTTCTTGGTCTGTTGCAGGCCAGTTTGGCGGCGAGATGTCCGAGCTCGATGACGCCGGCACGTACTTTGACCTCGGCGTTCGCCAGGTGCTGACCCCCGGCGTGTACCACTACCTCTGCACGCGCAACAACAACTTCAGCAACCGCGACCAGAAGGGCACGATCATTGTGTCGAGCCGCGAGATTCAGTCGGCGTTCGTCGGCACGATGGGCGCGCGCGTGCGGGGAGCGTGAGTATCCTGAAGTGGCGCCCGTCTCTCTTTCATCCCGACACACACTTGTTGCGAAAAGAAAACACGTGTTGGCTGTGACTCACATTTATCCTTGTCTTTTCTTTGCAGCGACGAGGTCTACCTGACGGTGCCGCAGGGCGCGCTGACCAAGCCCGTCCAGTTTTCGATCACGACGATCCCCCCGTCGGACGCGCAGTCTGGCCTCTCGACGAGCTCGCCGCTTATCGACGTGCAGCCCAAGTCGTTCGAGTCGAACCCCATGGCGCCCGTCGTCATTTCGATCCCCTTCTCTTCCAAGCCCCTCCACACGGTGCAGGCGTACCGCGTCGACGACATTACGACGGGCATGGGCACGATGAAGGCCGAGGGCTCCGTTGTGGGAGGCACCATGGTCATCAACACGAACGGCCTGGGCGGCACCTACTACGTCAAGTCTGAGGTCAACGGCGGCGCGGTCGCCGGCCTCGTGATCGGTCTCCTCGCGCTCGTCGGCATTGTCGCGGGCACGGTCATCTACTTCCGCAAGAACCCGGAGAAGTGGGACACTGTCAAGCGCAAGGTGACGTACGTCAAGCGCTCGTTCGACTCGAAGGTCTAAGGGGAACTCGCGACGGCGGAGTGCGGAGGGAAGCGGCGCGAGATATGCTGCGGCCGCTTTTCATCCGTTGAACTCTGCGCGTTCATGCGTGCGTGCATTTTTTTCCCCATTGTACAGCGACTCGTTCTTTTCTGGCGGGCCAAAGCCGCTTTCCCTTTTCCCTCTTTGTTTGTGTCTTCTAAAACGACCGCATGGTATTGAAGGCCTTGCCGTCGGCGCACTATAAACGTGGAGTCCACAGAGAGAGAGAGAGAGAGAGAGAGAGAGAGAGAGAAGGATAGAGAATTTTCTAAACTGAAGTGAGAAGTGGCACTGAAGTGAGATTGGCCGACTTCCGGCACGAGTTGAAAGCAGTATGTCGCCGATGGTCGTTGAGCAATAGCCAGCACCATGGCAGACGTGGCGTCGACGTACGAACAGGCACTCGCGGACGACGACGACGACGACGTCTCGCTGCTCCTCGGCCTCTCGGAAGAGGTGCTCGTGCACATCATAGAAATCGGCCGCTTCACGCTCACGGACGTCGGCCACCTCCGCGCCACGTGCACGGCGCTGCGCGGGTTTTTGGACCGCTTCCGCGACACGGTGAACGAGTGCGTCGTGGGCGACCTGTCCGAGTACCGCCCGTACGGCCACTGGGACATCGACCGTGCCGCAAAGTGCGGTCACTTTGAGCTCGTCTACTTGCTCCACGAGGACGAGGTCAGGCACGGGCGCGTGTCGCACTGCACCAACGCCGCGCTCAAAGGCGCAACCGCCAGGGCAACTGGGACGCCTTCGTCTTTCTCGTGCGCAACCGGGTCCACGACGTCTTTCCCCATGTGGAAGTGTACAAGTCCCTGCCCTCCTACGACTGCGTGGACGGCAAGGGCGAGGTGTGGCCGTGGGAGAACCTCTCGCGCGAGCAGGTACTCTTCCTGCTCGACGAGGCCCCGGGGTACCTCGTCGGCTGTGCCGTGGCTCATGCAGCCCAGGGACCCATTGTTCGCGGTGAGATGGATCTCGTCGCGCGGCTGTTGCCATACGTGCGTGCTGATTTCCTGGTGGGCCTGTTGCGGGATTTCGTTTGCGCACTGCCGTGATGGCGATAGCATGGATGCGTTTATCGGTTCTTGTCGAGTGCCGACGCCGCGCCGTGGACGCCGTCAATGTCGTCTATAGGGTCGCGGCGAAGAGTGTGCCGAGCTGGTCAACCTCGCGCTCGAGCACTCACCGGTCACGCTGGCGGACATGCCGCGCCTTTGGCAAACAGGGTATGCAAACATGGCAACCGATCAGCGGCGGTTATTGCGCGCCTAGCTCGGGCTCAAGCGATCCGAGGTGAACGCGGGCGCGCCTGTAGACGACATTGCGTACAGCATCAGGAAGGAGAGGGCGTCGTGCATGCCCGGTGCACTCGTGCGCCTCCTCGTCGCCGGAGAGTACGGGACGGCCGAATTGGCGGCGCGGACAATGGAAGACGAAGAACTGCATTCCGCCGTGCTGAGCCTCGTCGACGTGACAGCCGTGGACGCGCTCGAGTGGATGAAGGCGCAGCTCCTCGTCGACCACCTCAGGCTCGAGAACTACATTTTGCGCGTGCCGAAGAACCCTTCAGTGACTATGACGTCGTGGGTCGACTTTGTGGGGGCATTTGCGCGCGACTCGGCGGAGGAATCATCGACGCGGGCGCTTGCCTCGGTGGCGATGGGCTTTTGGGGCAGGCAGGCACGCGGCACAAGTGGGCGACGCGGCCCTCCTGCGCCGCCTGTGCGGGCTCTTCGACGTCGTCGGCGCAGCTGCAAACTTCGATTTTCTGTGGATGGCCAATGAGGCGGCCAGTGGCGGCCATTTCGCCTTCGTCGAGAGCGCCTCTATGTGCTGCGCCCACAGCGTGCCGTCGCCTACTGCTATGACGCGGAATTCCGTGCGCTTGTCAACGCCACGGTCGACATCGTCCTAAAGCTGACTGGCATTATGCCGGTGTGTGCACACGCACGCACACACCGCACTGCGCATGCACACGCACACGCACACGCGTACAAAGTACACATCTGACTCACAAACACACGCACGCACCTACATGCACATGCACCACCACACGAACATACACGGAGAAGACACGGAGACAGACAGACAGACACTCACACACACACACACACACACAAACACTTTTTTCATTGCCTCACACACACAAACACTTCTTACATTGTCTCCCCCCCTCCGGCATACGCATGTTGTAGCGGACAGAACACACCGACAAACCTATGTTGTCGTCGTTCGGAGTCCTCGTTGCATACGTACACTCTCCGCTTTTTTTTTGTCTCTTCACTGACACTCTTTTTGTCGCACATCGCCCGACTGGATCGCATGTTACACCACAGTCGCACGTGGTGGACCTCGCAGCCCTCGGGAATGTCCACACGCTGTCGTTGGAGAACTCTCTGGTTCGATTCCACGTGACCGGCATCGAGGACATGGGGCGCATCCACACCCTTACTCTCGTCGCGGTGAAACTCGCGCCGGCTGACGTCGTTGCACTCGGGCGCAACGTGCACATGCTCTCACTCTTGCGTTGCAAGCTGCCCGGCGACGTCACGCCTCTCCGGGACGTGCATAAGCTTACGCTCTCGCAGTGCGCTGACGTCAGAGACGTAACGGGGCTCGTTGCACACGGTGAGCATTGCGGACATGGACAACGCCGATGTTTCGGGTCTCCGTGGTCTGCACACGGTCCAACTGTCGGCATGCGCTCGCGTGAGGGATGTCTCGGCGCTCGGGGGCATACACAAACTCTCTCTGAAGGACTGCACGGGCGTGACGGACGTCTCGGCGCTCGGGGGCGTTCGCGAGATTAAGCTGGTCGGATGCAGCATGGCGGACGCGTCCGCCCTCCGCGCCGTGCGCAGCCTCTGGATCGCAGTGTGCGACAACATCACGCACGTCGAAGTCGGTGGCGTCGCCGGCATCACGGATTGCAAAGCGCTGCGGTCGATTACGGTGGGCCCCACCGCCACTTTCCTTGCTGTCGTCGGGTGCAAGCAGTTGACGACGCTCACGACGAAAACCTCCGACTCTTCTGCGGCGCTTTCTGTGCCGCGCGGCGCCCAAAGAGTGGCCATGGTTCAAGAGTGCCCGCGCCTCCACGACGTCAGCGCACTGTCCGAGTGGAAAATCATCCAACCGCGCGCGACGACGTGAGCGGCTGTAGGCTCCACACATGAATACAATACGATATAAGCATTGTGTGTGTGTGTGCCATGTGTGTGTGTAATGTGTGTGTGTGTGACGCACCAAATGCCTTAGCCACTGCACCCACGAGGCACAACGCTTTAGTGACCCCGCCGACTACGACATCCACTGCAGCGCCACGAGTGCTTCGCGCAGGGATTCGCCCCTCTCGGCTGTGATCCACACAAACTCGCGCAAGATCAGGTACTCTCCGAGCCCCACGACAACGCCGGCGACGACGTCGAACACGTGGTGTCGGCCGAGCATAACACGAGAGAGCGCGACGAGCGCACCCCACACGCAGAACGCGAGCGTCCACGCAGGCCCGACCACGTGCCAGAAGATGTCGACGCAGAACCACGCGAGCATGGCCATGCGCGTCGTGTGCCCCGAAGGGAAAGAGTATCTGGCGGTGGTTGTTGTATGAGTGAGGAGTACACAGAGAAGGCTCTGCACGCTCAAGAGGAACTCTTGGCGCAGCGTACGTCATGTGGGGGACGCAGCTCTACTGTTCACATTCTCACACACGATGCACCCACGAGTCCACGGAAACGGTGAAGAACATGTCGTCCGTGTTATAGTGCGGCCTCTCCCGCCGAAAGATGGCCTTCACGAGGCCCACAACGGCGAGATCAATGACGAGCGCCGCCAACAGATTCAGCGCAAGGTGCCTGTCGGACGGCGATGCCACAAAGTACGCCCCAATCGCGCCCGAAATCCACGGGACGCCGTGCGCAGAGTATTCGAGCAGCTTCAAACACGAGCGGAGGTTCGTGTTCTTGCCGCTCGCGTCCTTCTCGCCGCAGTACAGCCGTCGCGACAGGGCAAGGTCGAGCGCGCTTAATCGCCCAAAGATTGAGCGCGGCTTTTTTGCGGCGCGTGGCGGGGGACCACGTGACGACGCCTCCTGAGGGCTCCCTGCGCCCGTTCTCCTGCGCGCGGTCATGGCGAAAGAGAGGCGTGAATGCCGTCGCACGCTCCACTTAAGGCGCGCTGCGCGCTTTGTACGTCTGGCTGGGATGACGCGGCCCAGTGGCACAGTAACCGACTCACAGTCAATCTGTTACGACTTTGAAAACACGGGACGGCATTCTCGAGCCCCTCCCATCAGTCGTCTTCCAAGCGCTTCTGTGCTTGAATTGCTCCTCTCTCCCCGTCCCATGTGTGCGTGCTCGTTGCATGAGTGGTAACTGTGTCTCCACCAGAGCCATTCACTTCAGCGTCAGCATCTGCCCATGGTTCCCACTGGTCGCGAGAGGACAGCGCACGGGGACACCCCTGGCGGCGTGGAATGGACGGGCGCGGGCTCTCGTCGGTGCTGGACATTGAAGACGATGTTGCCGTGAGCCCTTGCCGCGTGGGTTTGCTGGTACCAATCTATGTTCGGCACAAAATGGTGGGCGTGGAGTGCACCTAATCGCGAGTGCTTCGTGTGTGTTCGTTCTCTCCAATTGCAGATCGTGCACCGCGTCTCTCTTGGAAGAGAGAGTGGCGATGCGTGGGACGGCGTACTGCGCGTCGTGTGCGCCCTCCCGCGCGGTGGTCGCAGTGGCCGTCTTGCTCTCAACACTTTCGAGCGGGAGTTGACGGTACGCCTTGTTTGTATTGACGTCAAGCGCGTGCGCGCATGCGTGTATGCCACGTGTTCGTGTATGCATGTGCTTATGTATGCGTATGCCTGTGTGCGTGCGCATATGTACGCGCGTGCGTATGTGATTGTGAGTGTGTGTGGGTGTGTGCGTGAGTGAGTGAGTGAGTGAGTGTTTGCGTGTGTGTGTGTGTGTGTATGCGTCGATCGACAATATTAACTCCTTTCGCTGCAATGACTCAAGGCCAACTTGGACGCTGCGGATGCGAAAAGCGCCGACTCGTCAAGGGCAGCGACGCCTCTGCCAACGCCCGCTTCGCCCCCGAGGCACGTGAGAAACACACACTTGTGTTGTGTGTGTGTGTGTGTGTGTGTGTGTGTGTGTGTGTGTGTGTGTGTGTGTGTGTGTGTGTGTGTGTGTGTGTGTGTGTGTGTGTGTGTGCGGGTTTGTGCGTTTAATGGCAACGGAAGCACTTCGACTTCGTTGGCGGCACCATTGATCCGCGCCGTTATCTGTTGCAGAGTGAACGTGGACGCCGCCGCACTGCCTTCGCGTGGTGGTGTGTGTGCCCAGAATGCCCATACACACGGCTACAGGCGCTCAGCTGCTCAGACTCAACGAAATTTCTGCCGTTTTTCGCGCACTTTGCGAACGCTTACTACTACTACTACTACTACTCTCTCTCTCTCTCTCTCTCTCTCTCTCTCTCTCTCTCTCTCTCTCTCTCTCACACACACACACACACACACACACACTCTCTCTCTCTCTCTCTCTCTCTCTCTCTCTCTCTCTCTCTCTCTCTCTCTCTCTTGCTTCCGTTTGTCCTGCTATTATGAAATATATGGTTGCATTGTTTCCCGCTCGCCACACGCACGCTCACTCTGTGTGCGCCCCCACTTCTGTTTCCAGTCGCGTGTATGCATGTGCTTTGATGCCTCTCGTCCCACACGCGTCCTTCTCACTCACCCACTCGCTCGTACGGCTGCAGCGGCTGACAACCGCCCTGGGCGCATCGGTGCTGCCGAAGTGCGACTGGCGGCCTCTGCATGCAGCGGCGTCGCCCGCTTTCGGTAAGAGTGGCACGTGCGTGCGTGTTGTTCAAAAGGGCGCGCCTTGTTACACGTGGCCGCGCCATGTGGGAGGCGGCTCTAGAGTGTGTTCGTTGGCAATTGTGGGCGACTCGTGCTGTCTTTGACTTGCCGTGAGTCGCTCGCTGTGGCGGCGTAGTGGCCACCCCACGCGCCCGTGCGTGATTGTTTGTCACCAACACTCACAATTTGCTTGGCTTTCAGCCGCGATGACCTTGAGATCGAGAGCCACAGCAACTTCAGCAGTGTGAGAGCCAACGCGGGCGTTTACGCGGGAAAGTGGATGTACGAGGTTACCCTCGGGTCGTCGGGTATTATTCAGCTCGGGTGGTGAGGAGTGCACTCGCGCAACAAATGCATTCTCAGTGGTCCTAGGGATAGAGTTCGCTTCGCATGTCGTGACCTCCGGGATGCGTCCAGCGTGCGTGTGCGTTTGCGCTTGCGAGTGTACGCGTGTGCATGCGGCGTGTGTTATTCGCTTTTTTAGCGTCTCTCTGGCCCACCAGCTCACGATCCCCCCCACCCAATTCTTTCTTCCGCCTTATCATATATCCAAAGGGCATTCATTGACTGTCCGACATCGAACGAACTCGGCGTGGGCGATTCGCCAGACTCATACGCCTACGACGGCTCGCGGGTGCGTGTGTGCTTTTGATCAACAATGTTTAGGGGGTGCATTTTTCGCGTATTATTGTTGTTGTTGTTGTCGTCGTGCATGTGTCTCCTGCATGTCTGGACAGTCAGTTGACGGGTCACGTGCTGCAGCTCTGCAAGTGGAACGTGCGTTCGGAACCCTACGGCGAGGCATGGGTGTCTGGGGACGGTGGGCACGCGCGCGCGCTTCACGCGACGGCATGGCTTGAACACATTGTTTTGTAGTAAGCGTGACGCGTTACGTTGTCGCGTTACGTGGTGTTGCCGCTATTGTGATACCGGCGCTCACTCGCGTGCATGCGTCGTATTCCTCCCCCAG
>CALSCQ010002090.1:0-13745 GCA_943704525.1 Pigoraptor vietnamica | reverse complement strand
CCCCCCTCCCCAACAACAACAACAACCGACACTCCCAAACATATTTGACACGACGGGGATGCTCGCGTGTTGGCCCTGCCTTAATTAGTCACCAGCACAGAAGTCCCTCACGACTGTGCGGTTCGGCGCAAGCAGCAAAGGCCTCTAAAAACGACCATGTGTGTGTGTGTGTGTGCGTGCGTCGCGCGCGAATAGAGTGAGCGGCAAGAGAAAGCAGACGAACGCGGCGAAGCGCGCAGCGCGAACGTACACCGATTGCACGCACAGCAACGTCACCACCAGGATGACGTGAAAGGCGCATACATCGCAGTGCACGCAGAATCGCAGGGCTACAAGTCGTCCTCTCCCTGTGCCCCGCTCTGCTGCGCGGGCGCTGGTTGTTGTTGCGGCGGCTGCGACGCTCCGCCCGGGACCCATTGCTTGTGCAATCGCTCCCACACCTTGAGCTCGCGCGCCTTTCGCGACTGCTGCTGCAGCTTCACCTTCTCGGCGGCGACGGCGCGGAGGTTCTCCTCCAGCTCGCGCGTCCGTTTCCGCACCTTCTCGAGCGTCTCGCGACTCGCGCGATCCGCCCTCAACCGCTCGCTCATTTGTGTCGCCTCTTCCTCCAGCTCGTCCAACCGCCGCTGTAACCTCTTGTTGGCCTTCTCCACCTCCCTCTTCTCCTCGCGGAGCTTGTCGGCTTCCGACAGCAGCACTTGGATCTTCGAAGTGAGCTCGATCACTGCGGCGCCCGGATCGCGGCTGTGCGCCAACCACGACGACATCTCTTTCCTCGCGACGAAATCGGCGGCCTCGTCTTCGGACACGGCGTCGGCCTGAAGCGAGAGGGCCTTTGCGTGCCACGACTCGTACTTTTTCTTGTACCGCCGCGCTTCCCTCTCCATCATCTCCGACTTGTTTTTGTAGAGGAGGAGCTTTTTGATGCCGATGTGCACCGTCTCTGTTGAGGAAAAAGATTACGAGGAGGGAAGGTGAGATGGGAATGAATGTAGAACCACAATAACCGGAGAATTGGAAACAAAACCAATACTGCGTGGAAATCAGAGTGAGAGTGTGTGCGAGAGAGAGGGGCTCACACACCCGTCAGCGAGTCAATCGTCTCCTGCTTTCGTGCCACATCCTCCTCCAGCTGCTCGTTCCTCTTCAGCGCCGCGTGGAGCGTCAGCACGAGGTGCTCATTCTCCCGCGTGATCTGCTGGTGTGTCTGTCGTTGTTGCGAGGACGACGGTCCAAACCCAAACGCGCTCGTCGGCGTCTTTGAGCCCGTCCGGTCGGCGTACCCAGACGGACTCACCGCGCGACCCCCCGACGTCCCCGGCGCCAACATCAGCGTCTGCGTGCTCGCTGCGAGCGACGCCGTCGAGTGTGTTGCAGTGCCGCGACCATCCGAGCGAATGTGCCCCTGCGACTGCCGGGGCGACCGCTCCATTCGCACGGTATCGCCCGCAGCGCGCAGTTTGCAGAGAATAGCTCGACGGGTCAAAGCGACGGCCAGCACGGCCACGACAAGCACCGCCGCCCTCTCAGTCGACCACGGCAAGACGCAGCGTCTCCTTCCGCAGTTATTCGACCGCGATGCCGTTATAATACGCACTGAAAACGTGTTGGCAGTTTGGAGAATCTCTTTGCCGGTGAAGAGTACACACTCGTCTAATCGCAACTGGTATCACCATGGAAACAGATTCCGACCGAGAACTCGTTCGAAAGATGTTACTGATGTCGGTCTCTGTTACACCCACCGGCCCAGCTGAGACCAAGGGCTCTTAGAGCCCTTGGCTGAGACACCTTCCAATAAAAGAGCCGGCGAAACTGTCGAAGTTGTTTCAAAGACAATCACAGTTTCACTTATGTTCTGTCTCGGTGCCATAGCAAGGCGCACACGGGTACTCTATAGCATAAGGTCAGTTGCATGTGTTTGGTATTTGCAAGTGGAATCAAATTGAAACGGACTGATTGAGATCCGTGCAGGACACTTGCCAAGTGTGGGTTTGCAAAAGCATGCCGAGCGCACTCGTGTTGCTGGCGGAAGGCGCCGAGGAAATGGAGACGGTTATTGTCGTCGACGTCCTCCGACGGGCCGAGGTGAGTTCCGCAGTTCAGTACATTGCGACGATACAACCAGCCCTGATGGCGAGAACGCGGAGTTGGCATCTGATGCGTACTGCACCCCTTCTTTGCGAGTGCCGTGCGTATTTAAGCATACTGAGGGCTCTCGCTTTCAGATTGACACCTTTCTCGCCGGAATTGCGGGTCCGCAAGAGGTGGTGTGTAGCCGTCGCGTGGTTATCAAGCCCGACGGCAGTCTCGATGACGCCAAGGGAAAGGTAATTGCAGCGACTCTGTGCGCGACTCGCGCCTGTCGTCTTTTTCCGCACTTTTCCACACCAAAGGGCATCGTGAGTGAATCTCTGTGCACGTCGTTTGCGAGCCAAAAGCACGTCGATGGCCTGTGTCGTCGTTCCCACTCACCACTCCGATTGCTCTTGCAGGCGCCGTTCGACATTGTGATACTCCCTGGCGGCGCAAAGGGCGCAGACAACCTTGCTCAGGTAACAACACACTCCTTTTGTGGTCCGAACTCTGTGCTAGTGCAGTGGCTGTGAGCGCGAAGTCTCTACTCCTCCGAGCCTATTCCCATCATGTTCGACAATGGGTCGTTTGGGCTCACACTGAAAGCGGGCTTCTGGGAAACTGCACACTGAACTCCACTCTCGTCTCGCACACATTCGCCTGGCGCGAGATCTCATTTCATTCGTCGCGTGCGTGCGTGTGCAATTCGTACTGACCGCAACCCAGTCGGAGAAGGTGAAGGAGCTCCTCAGGGATCAAGTGGAGCGCGACCGTTACGTCGGCGCCATTTGCGCAGGTGCGGATAAAAGACGTCGCATAACATTGGCACTTGCTGTCGTGAACTTGTTGCGTGCGAACGCATTTCTGCCTTTTGCAGCGCAAACTTCGGTGTGTGGAAAGATCATATGTCTTGCTGCTGTTCAGTATGTCAACATTCCCGTTACACAGCATCAGGAGTCACGCATTTCCTGTCATTCACACTTGTTACACTATCACCTATAACAGCGCCCAAGGCACTCATGGCACACGGAATTGCGACGGGCAAGACGATCACGTCGTACCCTGCGTTCAAGGAGGCGCTGTCGGCCGATTACAACTACTCGGAGAACCGTGTCGTGCGCGACGGAAAGATTGTGACAAGGTATGGTGGGGAGTGCCGTGGGTCGTTTGCTTGTGGGGTCTTCTTCTCTTCTCTGTGTTTCCATTGGACTCACGCTCGTACGCCCACGTTCGTGCAGCCGTGGCCCTGGGACGTCTTTCGAGTTTGCGCTCTCCATCGTGGAGATCCTCAAGGGCAAGGAGGCGCGGGACGCTGTGGCGGCACCGATGCTGCTGGCACACCACTGAGACTGGAATGAAACGACAGTAATCTGATGATAGATGGATGCGTGTGAGCTGGTGGCAAGCAACGTGTGATTGGACAATCCGGACAGGGTAACACGATCCAGCTCACGGCTGTCTCCGTCGCTTGTCGAAGAAGTTGGCGGATGGCTCACGCCGTGAAGCATATTCCCGTTATTTCGCGGCGTACACGTACTGGAGAATGGTGTTTTGTTTGCTGACGTCGCCCGTGCGGTGCTGCCTCTCATGGGTGAGCCTTCCAAAGACACGCCATCGTGCACGTTTGCACGCTCACAGGCGCACCCGTGCTTATGCACTCACACGCGCACACCGCACACCGTGCACGCATACACTCTCACACGCGCACACGCCCACAGCGCTCTCTTATCTTCCAGTCATTCTCGCGTGAATGGCATTTTACAGACGCACCTGACACGATCGCGCCATCGCAGGTCCTCTTCTACCTCAAGACATGGTTGATGTACGTCGTGATTCGCCTCCACCGCCACAGCCGCATCAAGGCACAAGGAATAAGCCTCGCAGACGCACCGCAGCCGATTCCGCACCCCTCGTCCAACGACAGCTACTACTTTGAGGGCAACGCGGACAACGGCGTGCAGGTGGTGGCGAGACTCGGTTTCCGCGGGGACGGCACCGTCGAGACATGGCTCATCCTCCGCGTGCCCGGCATCCCGCAGCCGCTCAAGTACGAGCGCTACAATCTCGTTCCCCTGGACCACAGTGTGCCCGGTGGGAAGGAGCTGTCTTCGTCCGGGCCGCTGCGCTTCATCTGCAACGAGGCGATGCGCTCGTGGACGCTCGTGTACGACGGGTATGCATGGCAGGAGGAAGGGGGCGTCTTGCCGGCGACGGACGGAGACTTCGTGGACAAGCGATACCACGTGCGCTTTGAGCTCGTGTGGACGGCCCTCTCCGCCGTGTTCGACTATGACGTCGAGTTGGACGCGTGGCCGCTCGCGCGATCGATGGCGACGCAATCCTGGTCGCGGGCGTACTTTCGCGAGATGCGCAGTACGCATCAGACGCACTACGAGCAGCACGGCCGTCTCGAGGGTGCTGTGCGCGTGCAGCCACCCGGGGGTGCGCGCGCTCTCGACTTTCCCCGCCTGTCTCTGCGCGGCTTGCGCGACCACAGCTTTGGGCTGCGTGACTGGGCGTACGTGTCGCGCTGGGTTGCGCTGTTTGGGTCGCTGCGGGACGGGCGGTTCTTCCACGTCGCTTTCGTGGAGCACCCCTTGTCTCCTGCTATCGTGGCCGGGTACATGTTCACGCCGGGACGTGGGTGTGTGGCTGTGCGCGGGACGGACATTTCGATAGGCGACCTCGGCGGCGATGGATTGCCGCCCGCGCAGTTCGCCTTCCACTTCACGCTCTCGAACGGCCGCACGCTGCGCCTGTGCTGCATGGTACGTGCGCACACGCACGTGTTTCTGTGCACGACTCGCAATTGAGAGACTGTGTTTTCCGCTACCGTCGTTATTTGAGTGTGACTGTAAATTGCCCAGTCCCTCCCACACCGCATCACCGCCCAACTGGCTGGAGCTTGTTGCGAGTCCTCACATGCTTACATACTCTGCGCAGGTGCGCGACCGCATCGCCTTCCACGTTCCGCCCAGCAAGGGGGTCATTTTCGAACAGACGGCAAACTTCACGGTCGACGGCGTGGAGGGGGAGGGTATCGCCGAGTTCAACTACGCCCTCCGCGCATACCCGCGCGCTGCCACTGCGCCCGTGGGCAAGGACGCGCGTGGCATGACGAAGCACCCGTCGTGCCGCTGAGAGAGACAATAAAGTCGTTTACACAAACTTCACTACTTAACTGGCGCCAGTGAGGGTATCCGGCACTACCCAAATCGTGCCGACTGTCCGCGGACTCTCTTACGTAAGGTATGTCCACATGGCTGCAGGCCGGCAGTTTTTTCACACAGCCGATCTCGGTGCGGACGCCGCGCTGCCTCTGCTCCTGCACGCTGTACCATGGGGGCGCAGCGTCCGTTCGTTGTTCCGCTGCGGCGCGCAGAGGGAATCCCTGCCGAGTACGACGTTGGAAATATTGGAGGGAAGGGCGCGAGCCTCGCGAGCCTCACGGATGCTGGGTTCGACGTCCCCGAGGGTGAGCTTTCGTTGCGGAGCGAGTCGGTGCTGCGAAGCAACAAGGCGTTGTGTATATGTGAATCACGCCGTGCAACACATTTTCAACGGGGCTGAGGATCGTCGCTGAGTGTGTTTGTTTGTGAGTGTCATTTGGTGAGGTTGGGTGAGGCGTGTGACTGGACTCACACTTACTGCGCGCAGGCTTCTGTGTGACTGCGCACGCGTACAACACGCACGTGCGCCGCACCGCATTGCACGATGACCTCCGCGCGAATGACCACAACGATGCGCATCTCCTCTCCCGCGTGGCGCGTTCGCACTTTGTTGGCGCGGCACTTCCCGGCGACATCGAGGCGGACATTCGCGAGGCCTATGCGGCGCTCGGGGAGAACGCCCTCGTCGCTGTGCGCTCCAGCGCAACTGCCGAAGGTGCCTGCATGCGTGCGTAATGTCTGTGTTGTGCACATTTCGTCGCTGTCGTGCCATATCACACTGTCCCAGATACTCTACCGTGACTTGCGTGCGTCGAATGTTATAACCCTCGTGGACGGCTCTGTTTCTCAACTCTCTCTTCCCGTTTTTCGCGCGTGCAGACCTTCCCGGCGCATCCTTCGCAGGCCAGCACGACACCATCCTCGGCGTAACTGGCGCGGACGCCCTCGTTCAGGCCGTGTCTGCATGCTGGGCCTCTCTCTGGTCGCACCGTGCCGTTAGCTACCGCAACAGCCAGCGATTCGACCACGCGCTCGTGTCCATGTGCGTCGTCGTGCAACGCCTCGTGCACGCGCGCGCGGCCGGTGTCGCCTTTACCGTCGACCCCGTGGACGCGTCGTCGCGCGTGATTGTCGTGTCGGCAACGTACGGCCTCGGCGAAGGCGTCGTTGGCGGACAGCTCGCGGCGGACACGTATCGCCTTGCGAAGGATCCGCCGCACGCGGTCGAGTTCTCTGAGGTGCAGAGGAAAGACAAGATGTTTGCGCTGCGGACGGGTGCGCCACACGGCCACGGCGGTGCGCACTCCGAGAGCGGTTCCCCGCGCGCACACGGTGGACTATGCGGCATCGTGGACGTCGATGAATCCCTCGCTGGCGAGCCCTGCCTGTCGCACGACGAGCTGCGGTGAGAGAGACGCTGCGTCGGCGTTCTCGCTGTGCAGTGCCTGTGAAAATTGTTCGCCAAGGCCTCTGAGATGCTCACTCTTCATCGCCAATATTTTTCATACAGTGCCCTTGCCGATGTTGCGCTGCGTGCCGAGCGACACTATGGGACGGCGCAGGACATTGAGTTTGCGTTCGAGGGGGACCGTCTCTACCTATTGCAGTCGCGGCCCGTCACTGCAGTGCAGCAGGTGCGCTTTGAGTCTGTTACTGTGCCCGATCTTAAGCTGTACCCATTGTACCCGATCTTCGTATATTGTTTGCCGTGCATGTCTGTGCGGAACAAGACTTATGGCCTCGGGGGCGTTGTTCTTGCAAGTACATGCACGCATATATATGTAAGCGCGCTGATATTCAGCTGCTTCTTAGGCCGCGCCCTTGTCTGCCGTGTCGGAGGACGCGCTCGACACGCCCGTGCGAAAGCCCACTGATGTGTACACAAAGTGCAACATTGGCGAGATGATGCCCGGAGGTGCGGCCGTCTTCCGCTGAGGTCTCTCGGATGCAGCACATTCCGTATTGTTCATGCGGTTTTCTGCCACTTTTCTCACTTATTTTTCTGTTCTTGCATGTCGTGTGTGTCTTGTGTGACGTGTGTCTGTGTGATCTACGTCGCGCGCGTGCACGCAGCCGTGACTCCGCTCACCCAGTCCACGTTCGGATCGTGGCTTGAGAGTGGCTTGGGTGAGCTGGCACAGCGCGATGCCGTCGAATTCAGCCTCGATCGCCCACCGACGTCCCTCGATTACGTTGGTTGCTTTTCGGGCCATCTCTTTCTCAACCTCGGCGCCATGTACGACATGACCCGCGACATATTCGGCTTCAGGGTGTGTGTCTTTTGTGTGCATGCGCATGCGCATATGTGTGTGTGTGTGTGTGTGTGTGTGTGTGTGTGTGTGTGTGTGTGTGTGTGTGTGTGTGTGTGTGTGTGTGTGTGCGTGTGCAACGAGAAGGTGTGCATGACGTTTGACGTGTGTGCGACTGTTTGTGTAAGGATTCCGTAGCACTGTGTTCGTTTTTACGTGACGGAGCCGTAGTCTGATTTTCGTCGGTTTCGGCCCGTCGCAGAAAGAGAGCATTGACGTGTCCCTCTGCGGCCGCATTGTGGAGGGCCCGATCGCGCCCGCCCCCGGCCCCCTCCACCGCCGGCTGTGCAACCTCGCCGGCTACTTGCAGTTTGCGGCTGGCGCGTGGGAGCACACCGCCCACCTCTCGCTGCTTCTTGACCTCCTCCGCGCGCGATTCGAAGACGGTGCGTTCGGCTTTGCGCTGCGCAACGCATATGACCGCGCTAACTATTTTCTCGTTTTATCCGTTCTTGACCATCTGCATCATCGCGCACGTGCTTTGTGCTCACCGCTACCATGCACCCGCAGCGACGGACGGCACGGCGGCGTCCCTGTTCCGTCGCATCGATGGGTCGCTGCACTACCTGCGCGAGGCCTACCACTGCCACTTTCGGTCGAGCAGTGTGTCGGGCATCATGAACGTGGTCCTCGGGGTCGTCGTCTTTGGACGCCGAGAACTCTCACACGCGCAAAATGCCGAAATTGCCGGTGCGTGACTGAAAAGGCATCGTCAAACAGGCAACCCCCCGACTCCCCCCACCCTCCCTTTCCTGTGTCTGTTGCCGACTCTCCCGGTGTGCATGCTTCTTCCCGCACTGTCAACCTTTTGTCGGTCCCCTTAACTGCCGTTTAAACTCACTTTTTAATTTCCCTCTCTTTCGGTGCAGGCCTCCTCACGAGCATCGAGGGCATTGACAGCGCCGACGTCGTCCGCGAGACAGAAGCGCTGGTGGCGTCCATCGCGCGGCTGAGCGACAGCACACGCCAAGCCTTCGCGCGCGAAATGAGCCCCTGGCAGGCCCTCGCGTGGCTGAGGGGCGAGCTGCACAATTCGGACGCCGGCGTTTCGGCGGCGTTTGCGCGGTTCATCCTGCGACACGGGCACCGCTGTGTGCGCGAGGCAGAGATGCGCGAGAGGCCTTGGGAGGACGACCCGGCGCCGCTGGTGAGAACCGCGCGTTCTCTGCAAATCCCGAGGCAGTCCATACACCCCCTCTTTTGGATATTCAATCGGTGAAAGTGTTGTGGGTTGTTTGCTCAAACTTCCTCGTCCACCACACCCCAAGGTTCAACTCCTCCAGGCCTCTGCCCTTGCCGTGCACAAGGATGCCCACTCGTCCCGCGACGACGCCGCCGAGCGCACGCGCGCGCGGACCGCCGACGTGCAGTCGCGGCTACCGCTCCTCATGCGGCCACTGTTTCGCGCCGTTCTCGCCAAGGCAAAGGACGGCGTGCGGCTGCGCGAGCGTACGAAATCGCTCTGCATTCGCATGCAGTCCGTGCTCAAGCGGCACTACCGAGAGCTCGGCGCCCGCATGGCCCGCGAGGGCTTAGTCCCCGACGCCGACTGCGTCTTCTTCCTCACGCATGACGAGTTGCGCGCCATGTTGGACCCCGGCGCGTGCCACGCACGGCCCCTGCCCTTTCCTGCTGCGGAGGCCGGACGTGTGGCCGTCGCAAGGCGCCGGCAGTTCCCCGCGAATTGCAGGCTTCAGTTTCCCGACTTTAGCCTCGGACGCCCCGTCCCCCTCACGCTTGCGCGCACGCTCGAGAGGGCGGGAATTTCGCCGGACACGCGCTCCATGAAGGGAACGATTGTCAGTCGCGGGAAGGTCTACGGGTCCGCGCGCGTCGTGACGACCCTCGCGGATGCTGCCGCGCTGCAGCCGGGCGAAATTCTCGTCGTGCCTTACACGGACGTCGGGTGGACGCCGTACTTTACGCTGGCCGCGGGCCTCGCGACGGAGATGGGCAGCCTCGTCTCCCACGGGGCGGTCGTGGCGCGAGAGTACGGCCTGCCGTGCGTCGTCAATTTGCAGGGCGCGACGTCGCTGTTCAAGACGGGCGATCGCGTCGTCCTCGACGCAGACAACGGGACGCTGGCGATTGACGAGTAAAAGCGCGTCCCCCGTACCCCGCGCTTGCTTATAACCAGCACGGGAAGAAGGCGTTGCGTTGGACGCGCCGCCGAGCCCCGTGTCGCCGAGCGAATAATACACATGCTTGTCAGCACCTCGCTCTCGTTCTTGGTGTGAATGTGGCCGCCCAGTAGTCGGGGTAACGTGAGTCTCACGTACTCATCGGGATCTGCCCACGGGTCATTGACTAGCCCACTGGGACGACTGAACTTGCACCGCCACCGTATCAAAGCGAGTTGAGCACGCTTGCGACGTCAGGAACTGTGGAAGGTTGCCTCGCTCCGACGACCGGCCGCGACTCAGTTTGCCGCCCCGATCCCCGCGCGCCGTTGAGAAGCCAGTACGAGGCTGTCGCAATCGAATGGAATTCCGCGCGTTGAAATTTGGCCGTCAAATACACATGGCGTGCGCGCGGCACGGGCTGTATCCGACCCGGGCCGTGTCCGTGTCCGCACTGCGCTTCATTTCTCGGTCTGCCGTGCCATTTTTGGTAGTCGGGGTAACGTGATTCACACAGGAGTGCCTGTCTTCCTGTCTTCTCGCGACGACGCGCCCAACATGAGTACTGAGGGTGGAAAAAAAAAGCCTACCCCGGAAGGCGTGGGAAGAGAAAGAGAGTCAGCATATGCACTGGCGCATTGCGCGTGGGTGCAGTTTGGGTGCGCGCGTACTGTGAGGGTCAAGAAACGAAAGAAGGTGTGCCTAAACGAACGACGAAACGACGGCGTCGAAAAAAATGTGCAGGTGAAAGCACATGCGAAGCGGCGGCCCCGTCCAAACGCCGCCGCGCCGCTTCTTCCGCAACGAACGTTCTCTTCAAAGTTCGTCCCGGCGCGCTCGGGAACGGTTCGTCGATGGACTCCCTTCGGGGGTTTGCGCTGGTCGTCCTCGCAATCTCGGTGCAGTTTTTGGCTCGCCTGCGATCGACAGAAGCGGCGGCCAACGGCGCATGCGACGCGTCCGTCTTTGGGTACACGTGGGAGAGCGCGTTGGTCGGCTCCGGGGACGCGCGCGTGGTTGTCGCGTCCCTGTGCGACGGCGAGATGTTGTTTGCGGGGGTGCGCGGTCGCATCGCGTGCGGTTCGCTTGACGCCGCATCCAACTCCGTCCCCTTCGATTTTGCCGCGTCGAACGGCGAACAGCCCTTCGACGGCGGGTTCTCGTCCGTCCAGGGCATTTACCGCGTGAACAGCGTTGCGCCGGGCAGCGGTCTTCCCGATGCCATCGCTCTCGCGTTTAGCGGTGCCGCGAGGCCCGGCGCGTCGGCCCTTTCCTCCACCGACGGCGGATTGACGGGAAGCGGCGGCACTGTCGTGTGGTACGTGCACCGAAACAACACGAGCACGGCGGACCCCGTGTACGTGGCTGCCGTGTGTGGCGCGCTCGCGGCCAGGTCGCCCTCGCCGCTTCCCGCCGGTCGCTACCGCCACCCCGGTTTCGCGCTCAACGCGACCTCTGCGCTCTCGCTCGTTGGGACTTCCGGTGCCGTGGTATCGTGCGCTTCGTCTTCTGGCGCTTCGCCCGCGGCGCACTTTCGCATGGCGGGCGCGTCCGTCACCGTCACTGCCATCGCGTTTGAGGGCTGCGAGGCCGGCATTGCCGCGCTGGTGCAAGGCACGTTGCGCCTCTACTCTGTCAACGCGACGTTCACTCGCCCTCTCGCCGCCTCGGTCATCGCCGCCGTGTCCGTGAATGCGTCGTACGTTGAGGTTCGCGGTGGCAACTTTGAGGCCGTGGGGCACGCGTCGTCGACTGCGAGTGTTTCGCGCGGCGCGTTCCTGTCCGCGGTCGACGGGCCGCACACGGTCGTAGTGGTCGGGTCGAGGCTGCGCGGTGCGTTGCGCTCGATTGTGGTTGTACATGCCTCGTGTGTTGTGCGCGTTCTTGCCCCCCCCCCCCCCCCCCCCCATATGTGTGTGCGTGGTTGTTTTGCGCCCGAGAGCGCCTTTTGTATTGGCACACTTGTTGCGTCTTCTCACACGGGCGTCTATGTCGACCACGGCCGCACGCAACCCATCGCAGGCTTTCGCTCTGCCGTGTCCGGCGGCGCCCTCTACGCGGACGGCGCCTCCAACGTGACTGTGTCAAACTGCACGCTCACCACGTGCACATCGCAAACGGGCGGCTGCGCGGCCGTGTCCGGCGTGGCGACGCTTTCCGTCGCAGACTGCGAATTTGCGACGACCGAGGCGATCGCCGACGACCCCACCTCGTCCACTGCGGGGTGCGGCGGGGCCCTCGCGTCCATGGGGTACGCGTCGCTTGCCGTGAAGCGGTCGCACTTTGTCGCCGGGTTTGCGCAAATACTGGGCGGCGGCGTTGCCGCTCTCGAGCTCTCGACGTTCGCGATCGAGGATTGTTCCCTGGAGCTGTGTGCGTCGCGGTACGGCGGGGCGGTGGGAGTCGCCTCGGTGAATCCCGCGGGATCGTCCATGCGGCGCACGTTTTTCAAGAACGGCGGCGCCTCGCTCGGCGGCATCATGTACCTCGGCGCGTTTGCCGTCATGCGCACGAACGCGTGCGCCTTCACCAGCAGCGCGGCGGTGATCACGGGCGGCGCCGCGCGATTCGAGGGCGCGCTGTTGTGGGAGTCGACGTCGGACGTCTTCACGGACCTCTCGTCGGCCAACGGCGGCGCGGTGGCCATCTTCCACGCGGCCGACATTACGCGCGCGGCCGCGCAGGAAACGGGCGCGCTCTCCTTTCGCAACGCCACCTTCTCGTTTTGCGACGCCAGGCTGGACGGCGGCGCCATCCACGCGATCGCGACGGCCGCGCCGCTCACCGTACCCCTCGCCACCAAGGACGTCGTCGCCGCGAACACGTCGTCGGTCTTCACGCAGGCAATTGGGGGCAACCTTCCCGTCGCGCTCGAGGTGCATGACAGCCGGTTCCTCTCGAACACGGCGGGGCGCGGTGGGGCGATCTACACGACAGGACTCATGAAGCCGACCATCGCGAGCTCGCTGTTTGTTGCGAACGGGGCGTCGAGCGGCGGGTGCTTTCTCGTGAGTGTGGCTTTGCGTAAGCGCAAGTTGTAGTGTCTCTATCCGCGACCACTCTTCTCTCACACGCACGTTTTTTTTCCTTCTCCTCCTTCTCGCGCGCGCAGGGCGAGGGGATGCAGTGGGTGTTTATCCGCGACTGCAACTTCACGGACAGCGTCGCGTCCATGGGCGGCGCGCTCACCTTTGCCGACCACGTGCGCGCATTCGTCACCAACGCGCGTTTCGAGCGGTGCGTCGCGCAGTCTGCCGGCGGCGCCATTCTCGCGATGATACGGGCGTCGCTGACGGCCAACAATTCCGTGGCGATCGGCAACTCGGCGCGCGAAACGGGCGGCTTCCTCTCCCTCTGGCACGACGCGACGGCCGTCGTCGATGGTGGCGAGTTCACGAACCACACGGCCGGGGAGGCGGGCGGGCTGTTCTTCTGCGGCCACGCCGTGACGCTCAGCCTGCGCCGGCTGAGGACGGCGAACTCGTGCTCGAACATTGGCGGCGCCATCCGCGCGATTGGCAACGGCCGCGTGGACGTCGAGGGCATCGCCGTGTCCCGCACGTTTGCGATGAGCGGCGGCTTCATGAGCCTCAGGAACGCGGCCTCGGCGTCGGTCAGGAATGTGGGTTTCGCGTCTGCATGTGTGTGGCATGTGTGCGCGTCTGAGAGTGAGTGGGTGGGGAATGGGGCACGAATTCGCGTGCTGTGCACCTGCGTCAACAAGGCACGCGGTGTTTTTCTTTTATAGCGCACGTGCAATGGGGCGCGATTTTCCATCTTTGTGACTTGCAAGTGCGTCCGACGCGCAGCTGACGGTGGACGTGAGTGTGGCGGCCGTTGACGGCGGCGTGTTCTTCGTCGAACTGGACTCGGCCCTGAACGTCACTGCGTCACGCATTGCACACTGCATGGCGCGCGCCGGAAGCGGAGGCGTCGTTTTTGTCGGTGGTCGCGCGAGTGCCAACTTCAAGGCATGTAACACCCTGCTCCACGCGCGCACGTCCCGTCCGCGCTACAGATGCCCTAGGCAGCGCGCACGCACCTCGCCTCTGAAAGTTCCCCCCTCCCCCCCC